>PVIR01005880.1:0-69117 GCA_004026965.1 Petromus typicus
TTTTTTTTTTCCTGATATTTTCGAAAACAGAAGTTACTATCTGGAATCCATTCTATAGCAAAACATTATTGGCCTTGAATATTTCACATTTTAGGGGCCAGTAAACATGATATACTCTGTTTCAATTTATCCATCTGGAAAATATTTAAAATGATGATATGTATTGTTAAGAAAGTAATGGTATTTCCCAACGTTTATTTGAAGGAAAAATATATATTCATGGTCAAAACAATTTAATAAATGTTAAGAGTAAAGAAAGTTCAAGCTGAGTATTTAGCACATTAGAAGAAGCCATAAAGCAGCAGCCTGTAACATTTCTGGATTTAGCCCAAAATTCTACTTTCCTTATGTCACCTTGTGCTTTTGGCTACTTCACAAGGTTTTTGCTAAGCATCTCCAGTGAGAGTATTCTATGGAACTGTAAGAAATGCTTCTGTGTACTAGAAGTTCTCAAACATTTTGGGCTCAGGTCCCATTTATACTCTTTAAGAATTGCCTACAGCCCCAAAGAACTTTCAGTTATGGATGCTATGTCAATACACAGGCACTGTATTGGAAATGAATAGACAAAAAACATTAAAGTACTACAGAGCTAGGAGCTTACCATGTGCTGAGCATGTATAGGGCTTTGGGTTCAATTCCCAGCACCAAAAAAATGTATAAATCAGTAAATAACACTAGTAAATCAATTAGATATAAAATATATATTACATGGTACAAATTCAAAAAGAACTGGTGTAAAAAACAGCTTATCTCACAGCTTTATAAATCACTTTAACATCTGCCTTAACAAAAGACAGATAAATTCCCCTATCTGCTTTTATATTATTTTATGATGTACTTTCATGTTTGAAGTATACCAAGAAAATGTAGGACTAGCCTTTTCAAGTAATTGTGGATATTTTTTTTCTGATACTGAATCAAAACTCAACACAGGAAGTTCCTTTAATTGTCTGTTGCAGTGTGAAATCTGAGACCATATCAATAAACGTTTTGTATCCTATTACATGAAAATCCATGGTCTATGTGGCACTTTGAATGGAATTCTTCTCCATGCAAAATTTTCTAACAGTAGACATTGCTCTGTTCAAAAGTATTAGCTCAATAAACTATACAGATCTTTCAAATGTTGACACATTTCATTATATAATATAAAAAAGAATTACTTTTCTGAACATCACCAATGATTTCATCAGAAAAATCTTTAAATATTGGAGATCTGTCAAGTTCACAATTTACAATCACTTGGCAGTTGTAAGTTTTCCAAAATTTGAGTGTTCGTTCAGAACTTTTAACTTTATCAGTGGCCAGCGTATACTGTCCAATGGTTAAAGTGACAGGTTCACTTCATGTGTTTGTCAGAAAATACCTGTCAGACAGCTCAGTGTGTGCTGAGCTACTTCGGTTCACAAGTCTCCAGATGAAGAGCAGCAGTGTTCTCTTCCTTGAGAGAGCCACACCACTTCACGCAGAGCAGTACTTACTCACAGGCATTTCCCACTTCAGTACAGAGCAATGTGGAAAATTTTAATTAAATGACTAATTTTTTACTGTTTATACAGGATATCCCTAAGTGGAGTTAGCTGTTCGGGTTCTTTTTTTAAACTGTAAGTACATGACGCTAAAGAATAAAAGGCCAAAAGTAATCTGGTGCTGGTGTCTGGACTCATGCTATAGTATCAGTAGTTTTATCTAGCATAAACTTACCATAAGAAAAGAGGCAATAATGAATATTATAACAATAGCATTTTTACTTTGCAGATTCCCTAAAAGGCTCTCGGGGATTCCCAGGAGTCCGTGGGGTATCTTTTGGGAATTGTTACTCTACACTTAACATCTAGTTAGACCGAAGTGTTAACTGGGGAAAAGAAAGAAAAGTTCTAATCATCACTTTATAGCTCATCTCTGGGCATGTTAATTCACAAGTGGCAGGTCCATTTTCCTGCAATGCTCATTATGTTGTCCTTGTTGGAAAACCTGAGAATCTCCTCTCAGAAGCACACTTTTGTGTGTAGAACCAAAGCCTCTTCTATGTGGTCATGGCCATGAAAATGTATTTCGCCACTCACACACAAAGACTGTCCTCTTGCTGGCTCCAGAACTAGTGAAAGCATGAGAAGTGCTGTGACTTCTATATAACTATAATGTACCAAAAGATATTTGCAAGTTCGATGGTCTGTCTGCAGCTTGGGCGTGCCTCAGCTTACACAGCCACACAGATCCCTCTGTTAAAGAAGGCACGGCCAACCTAATCAATCTGTTTCAGTCTTCATACAAATGAAGATGCAACAGCTTCACTTAGGGGAACATTGATAGAATGTATTTTGAATCACATTTCTATAGCAGTGATTCTCAAAATATGATTATTGACTTGGAATCAGATGCACTGCTTTTTCAAATGCATATTCTTACCATGATGGTACACTACATCTTTGCCAAACTCAATCTCTCATACAAACATCAAATTGAACAACTACCCATGTGCAAAAATACCTTGAGAAGCAAGTGTTAAAAAATTCAAGAAAGGTAAAATTATATCAAGTATCTTTTCTGACAACAAAGGTTAAAGTTAGTAGAGAAAGACAAAGCATGATTCACTCAGAAGTAAATAAAAGTTTATTTCTTAGGCATGTCATCTCTGAGTGCCATGGTAAAGTTATCTAATTGGACTCGTCTCAGCAGAAGCCTGAATATCTATATTTTCAAGATACTTCCAGGCTAATTCTTCTGCCTATCAAAAGAGTAAAGTCCTACAAATGCTACACAAGAAATCAACTGTACAAAAACGGAAGTCAACAGACATACTGACTGCTTAGGAAACTCAGGCATCATTTAGACACAGTCTACTCAACAGCTGTAACTTCACCTTTTAAAACAACAACTCACTCATATAGCATTGGATCTCATTCTTGTGCATTACTCTCCTCATACCCTAAAATGCATTTAGTCAGAATTTTCTGCTCTTATATTAGTGCTAACTAAATATAGTCTGGCACTTTTTTTGTGTAATGGAAAAATCCTTCAAGAAAAGAAACATTTTTCACTTTCAAATTATCAAATAAGATTTTAGAAAACCACTGAATTTTCATGGTATACACTTAACATTAAAAATGACTAAATGTAAACGTCATTCTGTTAATGATCCTATTCCTGGGATTTTTTAAAATGAAACAATGAGGAGGAAAATTCTATGGTTATCAAAATAGAATTACACATATGGAAAGAAGGTAAGAAAAAACTATACATCACCTCTTCTAGATAACAGAAAAACATGCAAATAAGCCAGTTTCCTTCAAACTAACCTCGAGATAAAGTTGTGTATTTTAACAGATGCAGGGTCACCAGCCTTAGGAAATATAAAGTGAAAACTAGGCTATCCTGTTGTCCTAGATGCTAAAATGTCAAATCTGCCAGTCATTCATGCAAAGATCACAGCCCCAGGAAACTGACACTAATGCAGGCAAAGACTGCAGTTATCTGTGAGCACAGACCAGCGTTTCAGAAAGTCCATCACACAGAACATCTCTTCAGTGGAGTGTTGAGGTTAAGAGAGAGAAAAATGTTGTGAGTCATCTTAAGATCAAACTATGTCGGAAAACTAAAGTTATTTTACCGGGGAATTCCCGGTGCCCTTCTGCACTGAAGTGCATTATGCCTGTCCAGAGTTGGAGAAAAAAATTCTCCCTGGGACACATTCAGAGAAGCGTTAATACAGGTAGGTTAGGTAGCTGAGGGAAATGCTTAGGTGTACCCTTGGACTGTGACAGAAGGAAGAATCTAGAGACCAAAGGAGTCAGGGAAAGCATGCCCAGCAGCCACCCCATTATATCGAGTCCTCTAGCTTTTCTCCATGGGCCACCTTAACTCTGAAAAGAACACAATGCTTATTAGTAAAGCGCCTTCGGATGGCTGGGCAGCAAAGGAATACATGATCTAATAAACCATCACAATTACATGCAAAGTTTGGATACCTAATTTTTTTCTTACTACACTCTAATCTGAGCACTCCAATCTGACTTGGAAAGTCTGTATCAGAAGGTACAAGGTACTTCCATAAACACATCCTAAACCAGAATATAAACTGATTGGATCTCTGCCTATTTTCATTTTTTCAATGACTGCCATTTGCTTATAGATAAAATCCAAATTTCTCAGTCTAGTACACAGTATTTCTAGTTCTATCAGAAGTTTAGAGGTTTATGATTAAGATTGTGGGCTCCTGAGGCACGATTTAAGTATCGACTCCAATCTGCTACATCTTGACTAAGGTACTTCACTTCTGTGAGCTTTGATTTCCAAATGTGTGGTGGACCAGCAGGACCAGTGTCTTTGGAGATTAGAAATGCAGATTTGTGGCGTTCACTGTAAACCTACTAAACTAAAAATCTGCATGTCTACAAGGTCCTCAGGTGATACCCACAAGATTAAACTTTGAAAAACACTTCCTGAATTGTCTTCAGCTCTTTTGCAAATTGAAGGTAATAACATAAAAGAGTAAAATTAGGATGAGAAAATCATTCTTCTGCCCTGCTTCTCTGAACCTGTGTCCTAAAGGCTTCACCATCTAAATGTCACTCATGCATGCCCACTTTTCCCTTACCCTCCTCCGTCTTAGCACAATCCAGTGTGATTTCTTTCTAGACCTCCTGCAAGGTCTTTCCAAGTCATTATGGCGTATCTTTGTTACTTTTCTCATTGTTGAGACAAAATACGCGGCACCCAAAGTAAAAGGAGGAGAAGTTTACGTTGCTTATAATTGTAGAATTTCAGTTCATAGTTGGCTGGTGCCAAGGCAGAGAGGATGGCAGAGGGACATCATTAAAGAGAAACAATCCATGATG
Organism: Petromus typicus; assembly: GCA_004026965.1. Taxonomy (NCBI): domain Eukaryota; kingdom Metazoa; phylum Chordata; class Mammalia; order Rodentia; family Petromuridae; genus Petromus; species Petromus typicus. The sequence goes on from PVIR01005880.1 coordinate 4,842, forward strand.
AAGCAGGAGGGAAGAAGGTGGCAAGTGACGAGTAGCAACCACAGCAGCCCTCTCTCTATCCCTTATGTTCCATCCAGGCTATCCACCCTCAGGGCAGGTGGCACTCAACTTCTTAATCCCAGCACTGCACCATGAATGAGTCACACACTAGATACTGAACCCTCCGCAAAGCTCCACCTGTGACCACTCGAGGCTTTGAGGAGAGATCTATGTACAAACCATAACATAACACATCTCCTGTTGCAGCCTTCTCTTCCATTTCCTCTACTGCAACAGAAGGATTTTTCCAAATGTGAATGTGATCAGAACATCCATTTGATCTCAGTACAAAGGCCAAAGCTCCTTAGCAGATCCACAACTTCTGCAGAGGTGGTCCTTGATCACCCCATGTTTTGTCTTGCCTGACACGCTGCCTGGCTTCTGCTGCCCCAGAAGCACTGGTGTTCTCCTCAGCCTGAACTAGCCACCGTGCCCCTTACCACAGTACACTGGCAAAGGCCATCCTCCTTGCCAGCAGCGCATTGCCCCTCCTCTTGGTCCAGATGACTCCTCCCTGGTCTTCATGCCAGCTCAAATGATACTGCTCCCAAAAGAATTCCCTGGACCTTCCTCCCCATGAAGCAACAAACTGCATGGCTTATTACCTGTACCCTACACATATTTGAAAACATAAATTATGAACTAATCAATGTTCATTCATTTGGTTATACTAACACCTGTGAAATACATGGCACAGGTGCTGATCAAGAGCAAAAGGTCAGTCCTATTCCCAGTACTACATATTTTGAATATTAGTCCTACTAAGAACTAGAATCAAGTTTCAATTTGGTTCACAAACAGAAATGTTTGACAAAATTTTGCTTCTGTCTGCAAATTCTGGATCAGACGGCAAACATGACTGTGACCATGTTTTCCGCACACACACAAACATGACCTTTTTTTTTTTGGAGACAGAGTCTTGCCTTGTACTTCAGGCTGGCCCTGAGCTCACTATATAACCCAGGCCAACCTCGACCTCACACAACCCTCCTGTCTGTGCCTCCTGAGTGCTGGGATTACAGGTGCGAGCTGCCACACCCGGCAGTGAAACATGACTATCTTTTCCAAAATTGTAAAATAAATTAAGTTTGTGAACTGAGGTACCTCTGTTTCTTTTTTTTTTTTTTTTTGAGACAGGGTCTCGCTTTGTGGTTCAGGCTGGCCCTGAACTCAACCTCAAACTCACATCACAGCAATTCTCCTGCCTCTGCCTCCCAAGTGCTGGGATTACAGGCGTGAGCCACCACGCCCGGCACTGTATGTGGTACTGGTTGCTGCTGGGTGTGAGTCTCCACAACCAGTATTGTATGTGGTTACCAGGGAATCGAACCTGGCCCCTTGCACTTGCAAAACAGGCACCGGAACCACTCAGCTAAATCCCTGGCCCTACCTCTGTATTTTTAAAGACCCACCCAAGAATCCAGCAGAAGCCAAAGCAGAGAACAACTCATCCTTCTTCTCATGACGGTCTCCCAGTCTTCTGCAGAAAGCATGCCAAGTGACAAGACAAGGCTGAGGGATTCATGACACAAGCCCATGGCCTCACTTCTCCCAGGGAAAGGGCATGACAAAACAAACCAATGTCGATAAAGTGCAGTGATTCATTTCCTCTGCACCTCATGGCAGCAGCCAGTTGGTGGCCATTCTGCATGTACCACCCACACCACACAGAAGCCTTCCCAAGGAAACCTGCATTGTCTCAAGAACTCCTGGGAAGAGGGACACACAAAGGTAACTCCAGGTTTTGGGGTTCTGTGTTGTTGACCAAGCTCAGCAGAAAATTATTAACCTATCCTGAATGTTTTATATCAACTATTTTATGGGATCTACTAGTCTGAAACTTTGAAAAATAGTTAAGCCATTTAGGTATCGAATCAGATAACAAGAAAAAGGTGAGCGGGAAGCCACTGGCCTTTACCTTCTGTCTCCTTCACTGCTCCAGGCCTGGGAACACTGAGAAACCAAAGGGCACTTGAACGGCCTCCCATCCCTCATGCTCAGCCTCCCATGCTGGTAAATCTATGTTTAGCCACAGGTATGCTGCACTCAATTTCTGTTTTGAAAACTTTTTAAAATGTAAGGCAGGAATCTCCAAAGAACCTTTATCTCTTTTAAGGGCTTGAGATACACTCACACTAAAACATAGAACCGAAATGCCTTTGTTTGAAAGTAAAATGCAGACTTCACACCATTTACAATTAAGCACCATTTACAATTAAAACCCACCCCCTCAGAACCGATACCAGGCCAACACAAAGACTTCAGAATCACTGTAAGTGGCACAGGACTGCGCTCTGCAAATAACATCTCAGTAGGCTAAAGTCCTTTCCCTCATTTTCTTCACGCTGGTAAACTGCAAAAATTTTTAAAAAGCATAATTCATGAATATAAAATTTTGGGCTGTTAAAATCATACACTGGCATAGTGCTCCTCAACTTCAGCCAAATGAGAATACACAGATAATGACAATTTTACAATAAGTGGTTCCAGGATGCAGCCTTTTCAAGATTCTTAAATGAAAGGCACTATAAAAAAAAAGTATTATTATTATTATTATTTCAAGCACATAGAGAAACCACAATCAATGATCAGCCATAACAATTAGACTAACAATGATACATCTGGAATAAGCTCCATAGTAATAATATGTACTTCATGCTTAATAGTTCAAATTAATTCAATCCGATGGTGTTAGACATGCCAGTTAGGAATTGGAGAACACCGAATTTCACATTAGCTTCCACTCTGAAAGGTGTTATGAAAAGAGAAGGAAGGAAATGGGGCTATAAAAAGCGGTGATAAATAGGAAAGGCTCAGGAATGATATGGGAAGGAATAACTCTAAGCTATTAGGACCTAGACCACAAAGGCAGGAAAAGCTGGAATTGCTTCCTTGCACGTTCCTTCAGAGTCAGCACCTGAACAACCCACATGAGGCTAACTGAGCTCCGCTGAGAACTGCTGCTTACCTAAATCTTAATTCATCTGTTTCTGGACATATAGGCTTATTGTATGTAACATAAATTTGAGATCTGAGATCCTTCTGCTTAGGTGCAGGAGAGGGACAAAACAGCAGACTTGAAATGACCTGGAGCACTTAAGACAGATCTGCATACAAAGCCTATTCCTTGCACCTGGGAACCTGAGGTAACAAACAATTCCATACCCTAATATTCCATCTTCCCTAAAAGGACAGGGGGGCAACCATGCACAGACTATGTAAGCCATGTGGTTTAGGATGAAAGCAAGCTTTCCTTTTTTTTTTTTTTTTTCTGAGACAGGGTCTTGCTTTTGCAGTTCAGGCTGGCGCTGAGTTTAGCCTTGAACTCACAGCAATCCTCCTGCCTCGGCCTCCCAAGTGCTAAGCCACCTTGCCCGCAACTGTGGTATGTGCTACTGATTGCTGGTGGGCCTGAGTCTCCACACCCAGCATTGTTGTATGTGGTTACTGGGAATCAAACCTGGGCCCTCGCACTTGCAAGCCAGGTGCCAGTACCACTGAGCTAAACCCCTGCCCACGTCTGCTTTCCTTTGGGAAGGGTGGAATTTTGGTAGAAATGAAGCAAACCAATGCCCAGTAGAAAATCCAGCCCTGAATCTCTCAGGAGTTTTCCTGGTAGAAAACACTTCACACTTGTTATGGTCCTTGCTTAAAGATTTAAGCGCACCCTGTGGCGGCCTCCCTGCAAGAGGACCTTGGAAACCTGCTTCCGCCCTCTGAGCTTCACACAGCACTTTTCCCTCTTGCGGATTCTGCTTTGTATCTTTTCAGCATAGAAACACGATAACCAAGAGATCACAACTTCTACTCCTAGGGGTTTTTCTGAGAATTACAAAATTGGTGGGTGGTTTTGGGACCATCAAGCAGGTCGACAGTTTTATTGTGTCTCTATTTCTAGACACAAACTTAACCTCTCAGGCCTCACAGAACTTGGGTGGCAGCAGCCAGGGAAGCATTTATTCTACCAGATTCCAAGCTTCTTCCATAGAAAAGAAGCCCTGTGGTGTCCATTTTTGTGTATGTGTGTGTTTTAAAGCAGCTTTTTTCATATATAATCCACATGGCACTACGACCACACAAGTTCAGAACACTTTCCTCACTCTATAAAGAAACCCATTCCCATTAGCAGTGACTATCTTCTCCAAATGCCCACTTCCAATCACCCACAAAACTGATCACTTTCTGGACATTTCATATGATTGGAATCACACTACCTGTGGTCATTTGTCACTATTTATTTTTTACATTGCATAATGTTATCAGGGTCTATCCATGGTATTATTATAGGTAGAAAAGCTAGTTAGAAATATGGCAGGCACACAGACAGGCAGGTCCTTGGAAAACTCATGAGAAGGGAGACTAACCAAAGGTCAAGAACATCAGCAAGACTCCTGGAAAACAGTGACCCATTAAGGCCTCATTCTCCTGAATAACTTAAGTCAATGGGGAGTCAAGATCTAGCTCCATCCCCTCCCTTCCCAGGAATATAGAAACTGTAAATTCCCTGGGGCAAAGGGCCAGGAATGTGGCCCACCTGGGATCAAAAAGACCCTATACGACTTAATTTCTCATTTGACCCAATTTGATCAAGATTGCTTAAACAACTGTACTTGTTGCAATTCCATTGGTTTGCCCATTTCTTTTAAATCTTACTGGAAGCTCTCATTTAACCCATTGGTTAACTGTTAATTTGCCCACCTCCTTGAATCTTATTGGAAGCCCCCACCTAAAACCCACCTCGCCTCATGGCTTTGTTCCATAAAAGCCCTCTGAAAAGTGAGGTGGGGGGTTCCCCACCTTTCCGGGTTCCCCATTCGGCCTCTCTTAGGCAGAAGCTTTCTCTCACAATAAAATTTTCCTACCCAAACATCCATCAATCATTCCGAAAATTCATTCTTCAATTTTAGAAAACACGAGCTCGCATTTTAAGCGGAGAGCCAGGCCTTTCTCTCCTGTGTCAATGTGACGGGCATAAATATTGCATTTCTTTGTAGTGTGGAATAACATCTCATTGTATGGACATACAGCATTATTGTACATAGAATCATTACACTTATTTATCATTACATAAAAATTTCTGTTGTTACTACTTTTTAGTTACTATAGTATATTGTGAACTATTTCTGTGTGTATAACAACACCTACATATCATTTAGCTTGGATAGATGTCTAATAATAAAGTCATTGCATTCTATTTAACTTTAAAAAAAAATTTCAAACTATTTTCCGAAGCAGTTGCACCATTTTCTTCTCAAAAGCAATGTGACAGTTTCAAACTCTTTGTCTCTTCACTAACAATGTTTATTATCCTTCTTTATTATACATGGCCATCTCGTGTGTATGAAATTATCTCACTGTGGTTTCCTATGGGCTAGTGATGCTGAGCATGTTTTCATGAGTTGAGTGGCCGTTTGCTTATCTCCTCTGGATAAAGGTCTCTTCAGAACCGCTACTCTTTTTTAACTGGGCTATTTGTTGTTTTAGTATGAACTTGTAAAAATTATTTATAAAGTTCCTCATCACATATACAACTTTAAGAAAAAAATTTTCTTTTCTGTGGATGTTTAATTTTGTTAGTGGTACCCTTTGAAGCATAAAACTCGATATTTATGATGTTCAAGTATATATTTTTCTTGTATTGTTGTGGTTTTGGCATCATACTTAAGAAACTGTTGCCTAAAACAAGGTGATAAAGACACATTCCTGTATGTCTCATCTCAGAGTTCTACAGTTTCAATCTTTTATTTCAGTCTTTGACCACCTGAAGTTAACATTTATACATGATGCGAGGTACAGGTTCCGCTTCACTTTTATAGATTGATACCAGTTTTCCTGTGGCATCTTTTGAGTCACCTCCAAAGACAGTTTCATATAATACTTAGCAGCACAGTCAGTAGGACTAGTACACATATGCATGTGATGTACAGCCTAAGGGACTTTTATTTTTTTGAGACAGGGTCTCACTTTGTAGTTCAGGCTGGCCCTGAGCTCAGCCTCCAACTCACATCACAACAATCCTCCTGCCTCTGCCTCCTGAGTGCTGGGATTACAGGAGTGAGCCACCACGCCCAGCACTGTGGTATGTGGTACTGAGTGCTGCTGGGGTGAGTCTCCATGACCGGCATTGTTATGTGGTTACCAGGGATGAACCTGGGCCCTTGCACTTGCAAGGGAGGCACCAGAACCACTGAGCTAAATCCCAGGCCTTCTCAGTGTATTTTTAATTTGCATTTGTTTGCTGGCCAACAATGATGGGCATCTTTTCATGTTCTACTGCCCATTTGTGAGCACAGAGTGAGAAGTGTCTTCATTTCAAATAAGCTTTGTTTTTTTTCTTTTTTCTTTTTTCTTTTTTTTTGAGACAGGGTCTTGCTTTGTAGTTCAGGCTGGCCCTGAGCTCAGCCTCCAACGCACATCACAGCAATCCTCCTGCCTCTGCCTCCCGAGTGCTGGGATGACAGGCGTGAGCCACCATGCCTGCACTAGCACCTGTAGATTTGTCAGTACTCCAAAACTGCATTAGTCACTAAATGGTCGATAGAGTAAATCAATTAGAAGCAGATTAGAAATCTAGATAAATTCAATTACTTTCAGAAAGTTAGAAATTCACAAACCAATAATATAAAAGATAGTATCAATTTTCAAAACCACCCTTTTTCTATTTGTCTATGGTGCAAAGTTCAAGTTAAAATGGGTTTGTAAAGACTAGAAGTGTAAAGCTACTAGATCTTGAAAACGTTTTCCCAGGTGTCTGAGGCTAGTGCTTTCACTAACTCAGACCCCAACACATAGCAAGGTGAGCATAATCAGTTTTCATTAGAGAAAATGTAGAGAAGTCAGTTAGCCTTTCCAAAGGGAAAGAACTTCACTGAGAAAAGCAGGAATTCCCCACTTCCTCTGTGCCAAGTGAGTCTTCAATAAGTACTACAATATAACTAGCCGAAATATTTTAAGACACATGTTATACAGCCCTTTAGTTACTCACCTGAGACAGCAAGCTACTTTAGTAAATTCAAGGTAGATGAAGTGTTACTATTATTATCCCTATTTATGTAGAAGGAAAGGAGATGCCAGGGTGCTAAGTGAGCTACCCAAGGGCTCAGGGCGACTGGACAGCACAGCATGTCCGTGTGACTGTGTTTCTGGATGGTTTTAGAGCAGAAGCAGGCAGGAGCAGAGGGTAAGCCCAGGGAGTGCAAGTCCACGTCAGCTTTACACTAGGCAAAGCTGGCCTCGATATACGTATAATAACTTTAGATACCAAATAACATTTGAAGTTTATTTCCTCCCAACGCAGAAACATTCTTGCCTTTCCCCGGGGATGTTCAGCACTGTCTGTTGCAGAACTGGTTCAAGATTACCAAGTATTGCTTTATCATTCTGAAATAAAAACTATTATAGAGAATGCAGAAAACAATTTCCCTTTCAGTCTCCCCACTTTTACCTGTATTGAAAAAGATGGATTTTCAAAGTGCTGAAGGAAGCCATGCAATATCATAACAGCTCCGTGTCAGAAATGTTCCAAGTCCCTCTACCCTCTCCCTATATTTAGGAACTAAAATTCAATATAAGACTCAATCCTCCAGAGAATCCAATGTATCAAAATGTTAATATACTTTTTATATATTTTAAGAGATAAACAAGAAAGAGATAGAGAAGCTAGAGCAGCTATGGCAAAGACGTAATTACGATAACACTAATCCAGCCAATGGGAATCGAAGCAGATAGGGACCCGACTGCGATGTTGTGATATACTTTGTACAGGCAGAAAGCTATACCCATATAAAATATGAATGAAGCAAGAGCCCTGCTACAGGAGAGCAAAGCTAACTCACTACGCGATTCCAGAAGATAAAGCTCATTCACGAGATCAAGGAACATTTGTCCTCTTCCTAAAATATTCTACACTGTTATTTTCTAAATTGAAACTGGGTCAAATCATTTCATTAACACAACAGTAATAACACGGTGCACAGCCAGTTCATAAGGGGATAAACAGGGAGATCTCAGTTTTGTTTACCATAACACAGCTGAATGAAACCTTAGAGCCAAAACTTTAAAAATTCTACAGATAATTTAAAACCTCTCCTCCCAGCTCTAAGTTCATGGTTGTGCTATCAAGCGTGTGACACTTCTCAATCTTGACTCTAAGAGCACCCTGAGATACATATACAATGCTGAAACACACTTTTTCTCCATCTTGGATTTATCTTCTACTCCAGTAACCCTAGCAAAAAGAACACTGGACTGGCTGCCTCACTTTTTTTGGGCAAATCCACATTGAATTCATTTTTTAAATGTTTATTAATCTTTCTGTTAAAAATTCTTCTGAACTCCAGCACTCTCTTTCAGGCAGGTTGGAACTAAATTCTTCAGCTTATCATTTCAGCCTTTCAAGTCTGCAGATAATAAGATAAAAACAACGAATTCAGCTCCAGCCAGACTGGAATTTTCGGCAATGCTCTATACTTTCCCCACTGCACTCTATCTGGTACTTTTTGTTCTCCTAGGAGGGATGTGAGCTCAAATTGCTTATCTCATTGGGAAGTAGTATAAATAATGAAACACAGCCAGCTATCTGTAAGATAAATAGACACCAGTATACTTGATGCACATTATATATACTCTTCCCACCCCATCGTTCTCTACACTGTTTTTTAACAGAAACTTCTCAAAATAATTTTTCACTTTCCAAAATTTGTTGGAATCTTGAGGGAAATGAAATAGTCTCAGCAGTGCAAGTGCAATGCCAGATAACAGTTTAACCCCACCTTTGGGAGACTTGAAGGAGAGGCAGAGACCGGCAAACTGCCAGTAGGGTACAGTAATCGCTACTCACTGCCAGCCACTTTGTGCCAGTTAGGAATCTAGAAAAAATATTGTGACACTATCCAGGTTTTACCGAAAAGGAAGAAAACCTGCATTTTATATGAAATCTTCAGATTATCTAGCATATTCTTTGTTTTTTATGAAATCCGTTTTTAAAATACAGTATAATACATTTCTATTACAAATGTAACAAAAGTCTGATTTTGTTGTTTGTGGGCTTCTGTTGTTGTTTTTTACCTTCTGAGGTTTTTTGTTTATTTGTTTTTGTTTTGCCAACGAACTAAGATTGAGAAGTCTGGTTTATGCCATCTCTCACCAGGAACAGTTCCTCATTTCCTTCCTCATAAAGCAACTATTTTATTCCTTTAGTCTCTGTTGGTAAATCTGTGTTTCAATGGTGAGCCCTTCATTTCTCTTTCTAAAAGAATCTAGATTATAAATGTATAAGACTGAAAAACCTGTCTCCTGCCATCCTCACATCCCTAAGGACCTGGCAGAAAAGTGTGTACCCTGTGGGCATTAAACGTACATTTAAGTAAAGAAAGAATCTATTTGTCTTCTTCTGCTGGGATAAAAATTTTGGTTCTGTATTTGTTACATTTCTACTAAAATGTTGTCTTAAATCAAGTGCTGTTCCTAAGTCTGTCTTGAGGATTGGCTATATAAGCAGCGGAAACATCGCATCTTCGCAAAAAAAGGGAAAGCCATCTGTGGCTCAGTATCATCAAGATAACCACAGCGATCTTGCAACCGTTCAATGTGGAGATTCAGCACGGATGGGCCATATGTAATGGGGATGCCACTGCTTTGGTTTTCGGGGCCAAAAGCAGATCGGCATGATCAGGAGCTTGGGGGAAGGCTGTTAAGGTAGACAGGTTTTTTCAGGGTGATGACAATGTTCTAGCATTAGAAATAAAGTCATACAGCTTTGTAAACATACAAAAACCAACGTTAACGTACTTGGTTTTTTCCCTTTATTGAGTTTATCGGTATTTTTAGTTTTATATTATGATCACATTCATCATTGAAAATTTGTACTTGTACATGATGCATCTTGATTCTAATTTTTTTCCCATTCCTGTCTACCCTACAGCCTCCACCTTCATAAGGAATTCTATATTTTAACAGACATAACTTACATATAAATTCTTTTTCTTTTGGGGGGTATGAGGAATTGAACTCTGGCCCTTGCTCCAAGGTAGGCGTGGTATCACTTGAGCTAAATCCCCAGCCCTTATAAATACATATCAATTCTGTCTCGTATAAACATAAATTATCATATATAAATTTTATCTCAGTAAAAACATTTTAGTAGAAAAAGACAGCATGTTCTGATTCTCATGGACGGTCCTTTTAAAACAGATCTGGTGATACTACTATAAAAGTGATAATTCTTAGAAAAGCCAAAGATAAGGAAGACTCATACAAATGCAAACACCTATTGTATTTAAAGCTTCAGCAAATATAAAGAGAATTGGAAAAAATTACCAGAAAGATTTTTTCAAATGTCCTTGCTTCACTTGTATCAAGTAATAGTCAACAAAAATATAGTAGGCATCCATAAAAGCTGTTTGGAGACCTCTCGAGGTCAATACGGTGCAACATGCTGTGGCTGCCCTAGCCTGGATAGCGTATTATTTATGCCTCCCTTTCACAACTGTATCAGTCTTCCATTAAACATTCAGAGCCTCCTTGTTCATAAACTGCATTATGAGCCGGATGCATTGTCTGAATAAGCTGAATTGTCCAAGATGCTGCCCCATTATTACAGAAAATGCAGAATATAATTAGTATTCCTCTCTGCATAAGGCACAGCTTCCAAAACTGGTGCCATACTATAAAGCCCTAACTAATAAACAAGAGTTGGGCCATCACTGGTTATACTTATCTGAATTTTATATTGTGACAAAAGGCCACTGTTCAGATTTCGTTTACAAATATCTAAATTCTGTCTAGCCCACAGGAAGACCCTCTAAATAGAAAGCCTGGAAATTCTGTGTTGCTAATAGCAGGGTGTTGGTACTAACAATAGCCAACGATTAACTGCTGGGACATAAACGACCCCGAGGAATGCTCAGAGTGGGATGACGATAACATTGTATTTCAGCTGTACTGCATAGTGTAGTTCTTATATTTGTTCATACACACTTCCCATTTAATACATGGAGGAGCCAGGGTGGATTTTCATATCTTTGTGAAGCCTTAAATGTGACAAAAGAAAAAAAAAAACATGATCAGGATGAGGTAGGGCTGGCTGTGAGCAGGGTTACATCACCACGAGTGTGAGTACATAGTTCCTCACTGCATTTCCAGCTGGTTTTTATTGATTTTCCCCTAACCTGACCCCAAAGGAAAGCCATTTATACAAGCCATGAGCATTGAGCTAATATTTGGGACTAGAATATTGAGCACGCAGTTTATGAGCCTCAGCAAAAGGAGTGTTTGCATTAAACTGCACTCTCCTGATTAAAATCCATCCGCTCAGCACCTCAAGAATTATCTACGCCTGTTATCAGGGCCCTCTGCACACTGGGGCAGACCATCAGCCCAGGGCAGCCAGGAGTCACGTGCGGAGAGCAGAGCAAGGCACACCGTGGAGTGCTGAAAAGCAGATTGCATTAAAGTCCGCCAGTGCTCAAATCTGAACGGAGTCCTAAGCCTCCTGCAAACACAGAGCTGTGTGAACACGATAATCCTTCAGCACAGTCCATGACATGGCTTAGAGGGCTCTGTGGAAACAAGGGGCGCTGAGACAGTGTCACAGTTCAGCGAACAGCTACTGGCCCGGCGACGGAGGAAAGGGCTCCTGCTTCAGTATGAGCTCAGGGGCCCAGGCCTGCGGACCTCAGCAAGCTGAGCAATCCATCTCGCATCACCGCGCTTCCCATCAGCTCCAGGCAATGAGCACAGGCCCACGGTCACAGTGACACTCACTGCAGTGTGACCACAAAGATGGACTCTGAACCAGGAACTGACTGTAAGAGGCCACCATGATGCATGAGAAGATGCAGCCCTGACATGCTGGTTCAGGTCTCAGAATCTGTGCCGTGGAGCTGTGTGATTGTGGACAAGCGGTCTAGCTCACCTTCAATCTGAGTGGCAGCTGGCAGTAGATGAGAAATGAATAAACGAGGGCATACACCTTCTGAAGCAAGACTTTTCACTCTCAGCACCACTGCCGGTGAGGACAGACAACTGCGCGGCTTTCTGTGAACACTGCAGGACATTTCCAGGGTCATGGGCCTCGACCCACTAGGTGGGACTAGCACACAATGCTGCCCACCCCCAACGCCGTCCTCAGTTTTGACGGGGGGGGCGGGGTCGCCACAGGATGTGCCTTGAGAGTGTATATTTTCCTTTCTAGTTCCTCTCTTCTCTCCTGGCTCTTGTTCAACAGCAGGTGATCAGCTTTCCCCTGTGGCAGGCCCATCCACCAGACCATCAAAGACTGAAATTTATAAAACAGAAGCCAAAAAAAGCCTCTCTCTTTAAGTTGAAGGTGTCAGGTGTTTTGTCCCAGTGATGAGAAAGTAATTAAGACACAGTTGTGACTCTATACAGAGGCTAAGTATTAGACAAATATGCACAGATTCCTACAAGGTCGCTGGAAATTCATTTTAACAGACATTTTATTGAGCACCTATGATCTGCCAAGAAGAAGGACAACTGATGATACCATCCCTGCCCCTGAGGAGCCCATGGTCTCACTGGGATAACTCATTCCTGTGAAAGCCATCCATGCAATCGACAGGGAACCGTCAAAGCAGCCAAGGCTCAGAGCACAACTCTTTACTGAAAACTATTATTGTACATATTTTTAGGGTTCCTGTCACTCTGGAAGGTGAATTTGGGGTCAGTGATTCATTTCAGTGGCCTGCTGATGTTTACTGCTACAGGCAGTGTCTCAAAGAGGAAGATTATCGTATGAGGTGATTTATCCTAACAGCAGAAGCCGGGGCAGAGGCCCACACAAACCAGGATTTGGCCACCTGTTTTCTGTGACTTGTGGCAAGTGATTAATCCCTGCAATCAGCCAGCTAATCACTATACCCCCCTCATGGATTTGTTAACAGAATTAACAAGACCATTATTACAGGATCAGTGTAGCCACCTCATAGACATATTAGGAAAATTAAATGAGATAATTATTATGTATAGTGCTTAACATAATGCCTGGCATAAAGCACAAAATACAAAAACAATAGTTAGAATTATTGATAGTGCCACCTCTATCTCATTGCCTGAGTGGTTTTTATACTGTGTTAAAACATACATAAAATCTGCCACGTAATTGCTAAGGACACTCACACCAAGGACAGCCTGTCAGCACCCGGCTCCAGAACTTCTCCCATCATCCACACTGAGCCCCTATACCTCAGCAAGCTCCCCCAGCTTCTTAAGCGGGTCCTTACCCAGCCAATCACCTCCTGAGGGAAAGAGGACACAGAGACTCTCAGTGGCCTGGAAAATGAACAGAAATGGTTGAAATGGCCTGATGAGTTTAGTGTCCATCAACTGCTACTGTGCGTACCGCCCTTCCGCGGCCGTGGCTCCTGGCTCTGGGCCGCCCACAGTATTCTCCACCCGGAATCATTTACTGTGCTTCCTGTTAGAGATGACCGGGGCAAGGACTTGGTGTCACCCCTGAAGAAGTCCTGCAACACGTCTGTTGTGGTCATCTAGGTTGACAGAAAAGATAAGTTGCTGGCTTTGCATTATCAAAGACAGTGTTCAATACAAAGGGAACATCCGTGCTCAATTATCCACCAGGAGCAAGGGGAGGGCCTCGGGATCAAACAGCTCAGGTCCCTGCTCGGACTGCAAGCCTCTACTTCTGCACCCACTGTGTCCCACCACCTTAGTTCTCTCCCACCGCTGATTCTGACAGTGAATCTCACCCATTGCACTTGAGTTTCAGGATTTTGCAGACAAGAACCCTGCTGGAGCTGTCCGCACTCAGCCTGACCCTCAGCCAGCAAGGGGCCAGGGGGAAGCACACAGTCAAGGAAGCCCTGAAGCGGGCTGTGGGAAGGGGCTGGTGCAGGAGGTACATGGAGCTCTGCAGCCAAAGCCAGTGAAGCTGTGCTACGAGCAAGGCAGCCCAAGACAGTCTCCTCCAGCCTCCTTGATGGCACTTAAGTCACCATCTGTCGGATGCACTGACTCATAACATCCCCGGGCACTTACGGTCCAGCACAGCTCTATGACTTTTGCCTGTGGCCACTGTGCTTCTGACATGCTTTTCCTTTCCTGTTCTTAGCCATTTACTGGGACCTAGAAAAATGTCACCTCCTTTGAAAACCCCTTTCCATAGCCCCGGAGGCAGAAGTATGCATAGGTGCCTGTGCAGAGACAAGGAGCGGGGGAGTGTGAAATCTCCAAACAGAACTTCACTTTGATTTGCTTCACGGGATGAGGTGTAATGTGTGGCAATGTTTTCCGAGTCTGACTATGCATCACAAAGACCAAGAACTTCTGAAAAATAGATTCACAGCCTCCCCTTCGGCTGAGAAAGCTGGTCAGCAGTCTGCGCCCTTACAGTTTGGAAGTATCCTGGGATGCTCTGGTCACTGCACAAGGGCCTGAAACCATCGTTGAGCACCACTACCGATCAGCTCTGTGATTTCATGGTCAGCTGGCTTCCCTAGCTTTATTTCCTCTTTATTAAACCCAGAGAAAAGACGGCCACCTCACAAGGTGTTGGGAAGGACCACATGAACAAATCAACACCGATACTTAAAGGATGCCTCAGTCAGAGGCCGTGCCATTGACTAGTGAGAATTTCTTGGTGAACACTCCTCTCCATGCCACAAAACCAATGGCCTAGCCTGCAAAGCCTTCCTCTGAGAACAATTTTTTCAGAGAGCAAATGGGTTTCAAACTAGGATGATAGCCTGGAAAAATCTAAAGGAAAGGGCATTAAGATTAGATGCCATAGAAAGCAAGGTATGAGCATTAATTCAGGTTTTTGTGAAGGCCTAGATTCTTTATTCCAATTGTGTAGTTATTCTGATTAAAAGGATCCTAGTAGCTGAAAATATTAACATATGTAAGTCCATATATAGTCGCTATTGTAGAGAGCTACACCACTTTGTAAAATGAGTGAGGCTATTATGTCTCTCACAGAATACAGTAATGCTTTAACATTCAATACCTATAATAAAGTATTTGCACCATAAGAAAAAAAGGTGTTGGTGACCAGCAGGCTATAACTCAGTGTTCTGCTTTTAAGAGCTCTGGGTTTAATTGTGTCTTAAACTGACAGTGAGCCACCACTTTTGCCTTGACTTAAAGAAGCCAAACAATGATACTGTGACCCTTAGCTCTGTGTGCCCCTAAGTCCTAGCAAAGTGCCCTAATATGGACTGCTTTATATCACTTAGGACATCAAACAACAGAACAGCATGACAATCACAACTTATCAAAAGCTCTGCAATAACTGTCCATACAGAGATGGCAATGGAAAATCAGAAACAGGTTCAAATACTATGTAGAAGTAAAAATAGAATATATACCTGCGGACTCATCCTTTCAAATGTCTGCTTAGGAGACTCAACTCAAGGGTACACGATGCCGCAGCCGGGAGCCCCCTTTTGGAAGGCCTAGCCCTTGCAGGGCCTGTTGCTACTCCATGCCAGAGTTGGCAGCACATAAACACTGGGTCACAGGTTCTGGTCTGGGGACAGACTGGCTGGAACCAGATCCCACTCCAGCTGCTCCAAGCTTAGATCTCCTCTTAGGGTCAAGGCTGTCTTCTCTGTTCACAGCAATAATACAGTACAGTAACAACACAACAGAAACAACAGAGTTGTTACTGCCCAAAATGCTCACTCCATTCTCCACACCAGGAAAGCAAGGCAACCAAAAGGCAAGGGGTGCAGAGGTCACTGCACATCGCAACTTCTCTACAAAGCACTTAGGACTCACTCCGTACAAAGTAGTTGATGCTGAAGCCAAACTAGGAGATTGGAGCTCAGTCTCATCTGACCCCTGCCTTCCATCAGGTGGAGCATGATTCCAACCACTACTGTTTGTCTGCCCAGCGAGAGGGCGCTAGGGAAGCTACCCCCAGCCTGCTC
The DNA here is from genome assembly GCA_004026965.1 of Petromus typicus. Lineage (NCBI taxonomy): Eukaryota > Metazoa > Chordata > Mammalia > Rodentia > Petromuridae > Petromus > Petromus typicus. The sequence goes on from PVIR01005880.1 coordinate 20,789, forward strand.
ACTGAGGGGTGTGTCAGGAGCTATATATGCAGGCAAACGAATCAGTGACAGGAACAAATCATGGTCTTCATTCTGGAGATTTTCAGTATTGAAAAGTACCTTGTGACGAGACAGTTAAAATCAGATGTACATCGTTCGGCCAGAAAGCTCCACCCTAGGGAAAGGCACCAACAGGCTGTGACCACCATCTCCTGCACAGACTCCTCTCCTTCAGCATCCCGCAAAAGATCGAGACCCACTAGCTCACTGGAGCGAAGTTCTTTCCTCCCCACCCTCCACCACCGCTTCTTGGCCAACTAGTTTTCCAGCATGGAGAGCACAGTGAGCCTTTGGATCAGTAATAATACTATTGTTACTGTTGTACTTCATTATTTTTACAGTCAAGAGAAGTTAAGGACAATGCGAGTCTGCTCTAGATGTTAGTCAAGAAACACTGCATTGCTCCAGGTACAGGCACTGTGATTAGTTCTAGAAATAGTGCTGCTAACAGCATATACAATCTGTACCTTCATGAAGTTTAGGGCCTAGTTCAGAGGCACACAAAGTGCCCTGTACTTTCTTTATAAGTGATACCAAACAACATACAATGAATAATTTGAAATTAGGTGACATCACACAAGTCCAGATTTCTGGCTGTTCTTTGAAAGCAGAAATCCTGGGAAGAAAAGACATTTCTCTCCACATGCTAAGCCTAAATCCCAAACGCAGCACCACCTTCTGCCCAAGGGTGGGCCAATGGCTTCTCTAATTAGGAAAAAACTCCCTCTGGCTATACAGGACAGGGCACCCAGGGGAGCAGTGACAGAAGGAAAGGAGAGGACAGAGGTTCAGAGAAGCAGGACTGAGCAGGAAGGAGAAGGGAGAGCTGACATTTGTTCTCTGTGGCAGGCTGTATTTGTCTCTCAGCTCAACTCGCTTTGTTTGGCTGGACACAGAAAACCCTGGAGGGGATTCTGATTCCAACTTACTCTTTGCACAGCTAATTATTTGGGGCTCCCAGAAGGCCGTGGAGAGAGATGACTTCCCCGGCAGTGGCAGCTGGACTAGCTCAGTTCCCCCTTTCTTGCCATGGGGTCAGAACCTGAGGAAAAGAAGCTATTTGTTTTGGCCTTAAACTAAATCTGCCCAGAGACACAGACAGATGTTCTGACCTGAGACCAGGAAGGCTACTATGTCAATGCCTAGTAAACTTCCTATCCCTTGGCTCCCCTAGCAGGCTAAAAACCAAAACCATGCATTCTCCTTGTTCAAACTGTTTATTTCTTCCCTTAGCAAACAGGAACTAATTTCATGGAAAAGAAATGACTATATGCCCAAGAACTGCAGCCCTCCTCCCAAATGAGATATTACGTGTTTCTAGGCAGATAGAAACAAGAGGGGCAGCTAATTGGGAAGGACCACTGAATCAGCCAAAGCTCATTTGTTCACAACTTGCTAATTAAGTGTTTATAACTTCATTCTAATAGAAGATTCGTGACAATTCCTCAAAGCAGGGGAGAGGGAATTTACACTCCAGCATGTGAACCCCGTAACAGAGTAGAACAACCTTTCAGCAGGCGCAGGGAGACTGTTCCTCCACACACTGAAACCATTACTGCAAGCAGCGTCCCCATTTTGAACAGATGTTAACGAAGACTGCACAGAGCGGGACAAGTCCAGCTGCCTGCTCAGGACGCTTTCAGCCTTTCTGCATCTGAACACACTTGCACTCCTGCCAGTTCCAACAGAGATTTGTGTGGAATTCTTATCAATTAGATAAATCTCCTCATGACAACAAAAGATCAAGTTTACGTTGAGTTTTATTTATTCGCCCAACTATGCCATCCATAATAACAAAGCACATCCAAGGCATCAGGCACTGATCAGTGTCAAGAACAGCCCAAACAAGGACAGACCTTGCCCTCAAGTAATCCAGAGAAAGGCAGATCCTAGCCAAAAGATCTGAACAATCAAAACAGATCCCTGAAAGTGGTATAACAAGAGAAATTTGGTAACAAACAAGTAATTAGCCAGGGGTAGGGGTGGGGAGGGAAACGCAGAGAATGTATCTGAGGAGAAAGGACACTTGAGTTGAGATTTAAAGCTGTGGAAAAGCATAACAGGTTGAAGATGAAAGATGCACAAAGGTCTCACAGTGAGACTGAGCAGTAGCACAGGGACTGAATAAAGGCAAGAGTGGCTGAGCAGCATGTGCAAGCAACAGAGTGAAGAGGAGAGTGGAGAGCTGGCCAGCTTGGGCCTGATAGGCCATTTCAAGGGTTCTGAGCTGCAGAAACAACTAGAGGTTAAGTTTAAGCAAGTATAGTGGTAGAAGTAGACATGATATGATTTATGGTTTGAAAAAAAGTTGACTTGGGCTGGCAAGCAGGGTGGGGTTGCAAAGTAAATTCAGACAGAGTAATCTAAACCCCTGGATCATAAATGCTAAGAGGAGTGGTAACTTTTGGGGATTGCTATGTCACTAACAATGGCAGAGTGCAGTTGGCACACTCCGATGGTACTTGCTACAGGATCAGCACAGTCAGAGACATCTTAATTGCCTAAGGTTGCCACTCAGTGGAATTCTGTTTCTGTGAAGCTGAGACATTTAGAAGGAATGAACCAAAAAAGGACCTGAGCATGCTCATGCTCCCTCAGGAGGGGGACACTGTCATGTATCCAGGTGGTCACAGCTCTCTTTGAACTTATAGGTTCTGAATAAGACTTCACAGGAAACTCATTAGTACACAGCGAAGCAAACATTCCACATCGAACACAGACGGGAAAGATGATAACAACTAGGTTTTCGGTTTAAGTTGGCAAAGTGTTGAATTTCTACTCTTGTGTCATTAGTACTGTTCATGACTCTTTAAAAAATTTTCTGTTTAAACAAAACTATGGGTCAATCATCTGTTCCACAATGACAGCTCCTGTGGTCATAAATCTTTGTTATCACATGAAGCTGACACAGGCTCAATCCGCAGGAGAGTAAGCAGCGAAAGATAAGTGTTTCTCCTCATTTCCCCCAAAGGGAATTAAGCAATGAGTAATAAAAGCATATAAATTATTCACAGTGCTCTCCAGAAGTTTATGATGCAAAGTCTGAGAGAAATAATGGCAGCTGGTGGGGCAAGAACCAAAACTCTTAATGAACAAGTGTCTTTTGAAAAAGGAAGACAAAGTTTACTGTGCCGGACCCAGCTCACCACACCCTGGGCTTCAGGGCTCCTTACAGCAGTCGCTGGCCCTGTCACATAGGATTACTATTCCGCGCAGGTGTCTGGACACCATTATTAACCTGTGTCATCTGATAAAAGCTCAGCTTCTCTCAATCGGTCACGACGGAGACAGAGAAGCCGCCTGGAAACAGGACTGTGGGGACACGAGCGACAGAACACGAAAGGGTGCCAACTGGTCCTCAGAGAGAAACTTTGGTTTGGCTTTTACTCATAAGGTATAAAAAAGAAACAGCAATGTAAAGACAGAAAAGTGAGCAGACACACAACTATTAATAAACATGGCTTGGGATCAATGTTTGGCTGTGCCTCGTAATTTCTAAGAAGTTCACGTGAAGAAGTCTCACTATTTTAAAACTGTTCTCTCCACAAAATAAGCTTCCTTAGCTCTAATATTCTCTGACTACACCCTGCATCGACTCCTCATGAAGACCAGAAACACGCACTGAACTTTCCCGATGCAGGCACAGTATCAAGCACTATTAACAGCAGGAAGCACTCAAACACCTTTGTAATCTAATCTGGGTTTGTTACCTTTGTCTCCCATCTTCTCCTTCTCCTGGGACCGAAGCCATATTTCTCATTCCTCTCACAAAGGCCCAGCCTCTGCCTCCTCACGCTGTGCTGTGAACCTCTTCCTCTGCACCACACACCCTTCCTTGAGCATCCGTCAGCTCTGTCTCCTACTGCACTTCAGATCCCACGGACAGGCTCCTTCCTCACAATGTCACCCTCAGTTCCAACGGGAACCAGGCATCCACGTCCTGGGCTGCGACGGGAGGTCATGACGCCATAATGATAACACTGGGTCATACTGTAGGCCTTTCAATGACAGACACTAAATCTTTATCCTTCTTGTATTGCCAGTCCCATCATAGGAAGAGGCACAAAAGTCCTAATAAATACTCACTGAAAAATATATACAAAAATTGACACTAAAAAAAAAGAGAAAGAAAAGAACGAATTTAAGTGTAGTTAGTAAAAATGAAACAAAGATACAAGCTAAGGCAATATAAACTAAATGCTACATAGTAACAAAATTGGTAGAGTATAACTGGCTTGAGTAATAGGAGCTAAAACAGCAATTATATCTCAGACTCTACTTCTGACGTGTGCACCATGCACCATGTTAACTGTCACTGTAAACAACTATGTAATGTGACAACCGCGTCCTAATAAACAATTTGAAGCCCAAAGTTCAAAGAGGTTAAGTGACTGTTCAACATCACATAGCTAGTAACCTACAAAAACATGAGTTGAACTATGAATCTAAGATCTGAAACACTGATAATAAGGTTAGTTTCTTAGAAAGAGTAAAAAATATATATAAATATACTGATAATGAACCCACTAAGAAAGAAATCAGGAAAATAATTCCATTCATCATAGCTTCAAAAATAAATAAAAACCTAGGAATTAACCCAACCAAGGAGGTAAACAGACCATTATAATGAAAATTACAGAGTCCTAAAAACACAAGTTGAATAGGACATTAGCAAATGGAAAAATGTGGACAGGTTTAATATAAAATGGCCATATTACCGAAAGTCATCTGTAGATTTAATGAAATCCCTATTAAATCACAAGTAAGATTTTGCACAGATCTAGAAAAAAACAACCCTTATATTCAAACGGGAACGCCAAAGACCTGGAATAGAGGGAAGTAGTCCTGAGCAAAAAGAACAAAGCTGGAAGCATCCCATTACCAATTTTCAAGGTAGATCACAAAGCTACAGTAACAACAACAACATGGCACTGGCACAATAAGACAGAAAGCTCAGTGGACACAACAGAGGCCACAGAAATAGACCCAGGTAACTATAACCATCTCGCTTTTTACAAAGGGGCTGAAAACTGCTGGTGAAGAAAAGGTTGTAATAAATGCTAAAGGAAAGATATTAATAAATGGTGGTGGGAGAACTGAAGATCCACTTGCAGAAGACTGAAACTGGATCCCTCCTTACCCTGTACTAAAATCAGACACACATAGATCGAATGCTTAGATATAAAAACAGAATCTCTGGACTGGCACAATGGCTTAAGTGTACAATCCCAGTACTTCGGGAGGCTGAGGGAGGATAACAAATTTGATACCAGCCCAGGCAAATTAAGAGATTTCACAAGAACTTGTCTTAATACACAATAGACAAAAAATGGGCTCATGGCAAAGGCCCTGTGTTCAATTCTGAGTAACACGCAACAACAACAAAAACCCCTGAGAATTACAGACCTCTGGAAGGCAACAGTGGAGACACCTGAGAGCTCAGCCCCGGGCCAGGACCCCCCGAGTAGGACTCCAGTGGAATAGGGGATGATATCAAGAATCAACAAACTGAAATTATATCAAATTTAAAAGCTTCTGCACAACAAAGGAAACAACAGAGTGGAAAGCCAACCCAAGGAGAGGAGGAGATTATTTGCCAGCTACTCATCAATAGAGGATTAATAATCTAGAACATGCAAAGAACTCAAAAAAATTAACTAGCAACAATTCAAGTAGCCCAATCTACAAAATGGTAAATGAATTTGAAAAGACACTTCTAAAAAGAAATATAAAAGCCCACTAAGCACAAAAAGAATACTCAACATCCTTTTTGTTATTATTCGCCATCTTTAGCCATTAGAAAAATACAAATTAAAATAACTCAATTTACGTCTTACATCAGTCAGAATGGCTATGAACAAGAACACTCTGTATATACAGGTATCTCAGAACATTACTCAGCCATAATAAAGAATGAAATGATGCCATTGGTAGGAAAATGGATGAAACTGAAGATTATCACACTCTGCTAAAAAAAAAAAAAGCCAGACTCAGAAAGTTAAATATTACATGCTTTCTCTTAAATGAGAAACCTACCATAAAAAATAAGTAAATAAATAAAATACTCTTAGAAGTAGATAAAGGGATCAATGGAGAGGAAGGTAGAGATAGAGACTGAAAATGAGGAAAAATACACTATAGGAATGTATCAATTTCCCCAGAAGATCATCACAATTATGTAACATTAGCATGATAAAAAGAAACATATAAAAAGGCCATCCAGGACAGTGCATGGTCTATGAACATTAAAAAAAAAACTCACTGGGGGACTGAAGAAATGCTTGAGACATGAAGGAAGTGAGTTGGGTTCAGACTGTTGTGGGGCTTGAAAATGAGAGTGAGGAACACTCCTCCTTCCATGGGCACCAAACCACCACGACAGGCTGTGGCACAGAGGAGAACACCGGCACAGATGATCTCAGAAAGACAGTAGGCAGTGCATATACGATACACAGTACCGGGGAGATCAGAAGAAAGTTTGCAGATGAGGTAAGAATTGAGAAGGAAAGATTTTCCTCTGTCTTATCTTCATGATTCGGACCTAAAAAATTAAACTGTCAAATGATAGATTAGCTAGGGAAAAAATTATTTCTATGCATATGGACCCTTAGAACAGAATTAGGTTGGTGGGAAGTTTATGGCCTAATTTCATGGGAGGAGGGGTGACTGGAAGGAAAGTCCTTTACTGGAAGAACACCTGGAGAAAAGGAGACAAGAATGTCTGTTTATGAAGGCACAAGGATCTCTCTAACTCTTTCATTTCCATAAGCTCCCACAGAGAGTATGGCAGGTTTATTCACTTTCTTGCAGAATCAAAGATCAACCTCAAGACCTCGCACTTTCGAGGCCAGTGGCGCAGCACTGAGCTACATCCCCAGACCTGGCAGGTTTACTCTCATTTTCCTTCCTAGGAGTAAAAGCTACCCTGAAGAAGGAATTTATGGAAAGTTCGTTTCCAGAAATGAAATTGTTCAGCCTATAGTCAGACAAGAGAGGCTTCTTTCTGTATCAATAGAATCTCAAATGTCCTCAGCTTAAACGAGTCTTCTTGCCAACTCTGGGGTTCTAAGTGGGCCACCACATTATCTTCTAGTATCCTCATGCCAAAAGTCTGGTTCTGCAGGCAGTGATTCTGATTCTGGGGAGTGGGATGGAAAGTAAGGATTGAAGCTATTCTATGAGAAATGATACCATAGCTCTTGGCACCTGGATTATTACAGGCTTGAAAAGGAAACTAAAGATGACATAGGAACATCGAGTTGATCAGCTTCCCATTACTGTACCATAATACTGGAGACAGTCAGCTGCCAAAGAGAAAATAGTGTATTTTGGTTAATAGTTCCAGAGTTTTAGAGATTTATGCTTGGGTGGTCCAGTTGCTGGTGGGCCTATACCAGGTTACAGTGGACTCTGTGGCTAAGAAGGCCTTCTCAGTCAATGGGAGAGCACGTCCTCATTCGAGTGCTTGCCCAGGGCCCACAGGCCTCTCACGAAACCACAGCTGGTAAAGCTTCCACCACTGCAATGGTGCCAAACCGAGTCTTAAGCCTCCAAAAGATGGGCTTTCCTGGGACACTGAAACCAAACTCTAGCTGTTCAAAGATGATAAGAGACTGTTGACACCACTAACACTAGGAGAGGATTATAGTTCCTAGAAGAAGGTACTGGTTCAAGAAGAAAACTTTAAAACATCACAAATGCAGTGCTGCGGCAGAGACAGTGAGACTTGTGTGATCAGAGGTCGAGGACTACAGGTGCATGAAATGCAGCCTGGGAGTCCCTTCCCTTTCAGTGCAAGCTGAGACCACAGGGATGTGCACCTCTCTAAGGAAGTAAAAAAAAAAAGAGGGAGAGCTTTGCAACAAATCTTTGTTAATTCATTTAGGTGTCAGGCAGAGCAAGACTGATGGATGAGATGCTGAAGAATTATGATCTAAGGCGCAGTGTCAGGACCTCCTTCCATGCTGCCCTATGAGAGAGGCGCTACCCCTATTTCATAGAAACTGTGCCTGAGAGGTCCTGTAACTAGTAGGAGACAGAAGTGGGATCAAAGCCACGTTCACCTTACTCAGAGGCCCTGCTGCTAGCCTAGACCATGGCATGAAACCCTACAAAGGCAGAGTTTTCAGGAAGAGCAGGATGGACTGAAAGGTAAAGAGAACTGGGAACTCACCTGTCAAAGGTAGTCACAAAGACCTAAAAATTACTAAGTGACAATTGAACACTGGGGAAAACCAGGAGCAGTTTAAAGGGCTGAACCAGTGGTGCTCCACCCTCCTGTGTTCTGTGGAAGAATTCCTCTAGCCAAACAGTCCTTCCCATCAAGGGGACCAGCACAGTCTCTGTCATTCCTGAGTAACGGGTATGAGGTTCCTGCGTTGCGTTACTCCTTCCTCCTGCAGGATCTGGGGTTACCCCATCTTCCTGATGAGGTGAAAGCCTGTCTCTGCCGGTTCACTCTGTTCCCACATGCAACATACACGTGGTCCTGTGTGGCATGCAGGTCCGTCTCCCCAGGGCTTTAAGTCTATGTGACTGATAAACACCTGTCAATATCTCCTCGTCAGCAGTGGGGTCAGGTGTTCGGCCACCACTGTAAGCCTAGAATTTAATCTTCCATTCTCTAAGCAAGCAGATAGACAGTGATTAGAACAGTAGAAGACGTTGAAGTGTTTTCTGTGAAAGGTACACGATTCAGTTTAATAACTATTTGCTCTGTCCTGCTGAAGACACGCCTGGATCCTCTTCACTACCCTCACACAGAAGGAAACGAAGAACAGAGAGGTTAGGGAGCTACAGAGGGAGGAACAGCAATAAACTCATCTTTCACTGTAATGCTCTCTTCTTCCTCAATACTTTCCTGATGACCCCTATTCACAGGCTGTACAAGAATCACAAATATGCACAATCAATTCTTAAAAGAAGAAATTACACAAATTATGCCCTATGCTTTGATGTTGTATTAATTTTTTTGTTTCCCAACTAATGAGTGTGAAGGCCTAGAAAGAAGAGAATCAAAAGAAAAAGGAAAAAAAAAATCAAATAATAAGGGAAAAAAAAACTAACAAAAAGATGGCCTAAATATATGAATAGATAACACACCCCAAAAATTTAAAAATAAACATAAAGCCAATAATGAGAAAATGTTTAACCTCACTATTAAAGAGATTCAAACAAAAATCATAACAATTTCTTTGTATCTTCCAAACTGACAAAGATTTAGCAAACTCATTCTACTCAGTGTGTGTGACAGCCTGAAGGGAATGAAGACTTGGTCCCGGATGGGACGAATAAGTATTGTAGCACTTGGAAAGGCAAGATAGCAACTGCATACCAAGTTCACTTCTAGGATATGTGTCAAGCGAACAACTTGTCAAATGTCAGCAAAAGGTATATGGGGATGCTTGTTCTATCATTCTTTAACATATGCAAAAGTAATGACACAATAAACAATCTAAATATTCATCAATAAGGAACAGATTTATGGTCTATCTGTAAATGGAACATTATTCCATGTTGGAAATGAGGCATGTGCATCCTCATTAACATAAAATGATGATGTTAAGCTTTAAAACGAGGTCACAAAACTATATATGGAATGTTACTTATTATGCAAAATGTATATAAAATTTTGTACTTCCCTTGAGTGTTTACATTTCAACTTCTCTTCTTCAGTTTATGCCAAAGGCACATACAAAAAGCAGAAAGAAAAAAGAACTATTTTCATTTTGGGAAGGATAAATGAAATATAAAAAACAAAAAATATGTCACCTCAAAAGTGGAAAGTATATTTCATGAAGAAATTACATAAATTCTGCACCATGCTTTGATATTGTATTAATTTTTTGTTTCCCAACTAGTGACTGTGAAGGCCTAGAAAGATGAGAATCAGCCTCGGCCTCCCTTTCTCAGGAGAGGCGCACAAAACAGAGGCTTCTATACCACGGGAGGGCGATGCCTGCGTGCTAAACACAGACTGACCGGGCCAGCGGGTGCTGGCCAGCCTTTCTGAGGGACAAGGACTCAACAGTGCTAAAGACTGAGGCTTCTCCTCAGCTTCTCGGCAACGGCTAATTCTGTGCCTTTAACTATTCAAACTGATACACAGCTCGGGATAAATTCTGCTTTTAGAGGTTTCGCCTCCAGCCAGAAAACACCACTCCTACCACCCACCCAGGCTTTTTTTATTAAAATGCTTTGTGCAAGGCACATGTCTCCTATGGGAGATGTTTCTCAGAAGTTAACTCTCTAAGAAATCACCAATTCTATCCCTTAGAAGAAAGCTAAAGGTGGCAGAGATACCCCACCTAGTTTAATCCTAGAAGAGAGACACTTAATTTAGTTCTCTTTTAAAAAATACAAATCCTACTATGTCACTTTAGAAATTCCAAAATAGAAGTCTCTGGGAGTCTAGTGAGGTATGTGTCATGGTCTTGTCATAATATTTTTGACAGCTCTAAGAGAGGCGATCTCCATGGGCCTTCTAGGTCTTTGCAAATGCAAAACTTAATCCATCTGGAAATTGTTGTATTGCTGACCCCAGGGTTCTTTATATTAGAACAAATTCAGACACAAACTCTGGGAAAGTTCTTGAATATTACATGAAGGTGAGTTATAGCATTCACCCAGCCCCACATTGTCCTTTACAGTGTTTTTACGAGGCCGATCTAAAGTCTGCCAGACCTTTCCTCACCACAGAGGAAATCTAAGCTAAAGGGGAAAATAAGAACTTTATGAACTATTAAGAAATAAAGCTGCGGAGTTAGGGAGTTATGGATTAAGTTCCAATCCATTAATTTTTCTATTCCCTAACTTAGAGCCCACTGAAGATGTGTGAGACTCTCACAAGTGACAGCAACATTCCCATCCAGAACAACCAGGAGGAAGGGGAAATGACTGGCAGAGGGAGGGGAGACCCCTGGGTTTAGATGTTAATTTATACAGGGATCTGGAATTCAATCATCTCACATCCCCCAGGTAAAGGAATGATTAGTTCCCCTTTTCATTTGGGAGGTCTACTACATTAGGCAATATTCTATTTGGCCAGACCTGCCATTCTTCTCTTGAAGGAAATTAATTTTTCATTCTTCTAGCTAATGTAATCCCAACTCAGTGCTTCAAGTTGTCTCAGGGCCCTACGAGCTAAAATCTAGTCTGAAGTACCTCTCGTGGGGACTAGCAAGATGCAAACAACAGACAGAGGCAAAGAACACAGGGCCGGCTTGGAACACTTAAGTGCTGAACACCCCCAGGAGAAGCACACATGCGGTATGTTAAGGAGTTCTGAATTCTGAACGCTTTGCTGAGGGGTGCTGTTTCACGATTTCCATAGGATATTTATTTTTAAGTATTCAGGGTCTCTGAATAGGGTAAATAAAACATTACAAGAAAAAGAAACTCAGTGATTTCTGGTTGTTTAAAAGGCAACTCAACAAGCTTTTATCAGCAAAAGGAAAAGGTCAGGATCAATAATAGGGCCATTCCTCTAGAAGGAGCTCTGTGTTCAGTTTAACACAAATAAATCCTCATGGTAGGTCTGCTGAAAACTGAGGAAAGATCAAACTATACAAGGGGTACCTTGCCGGAAAAGTAAAATTGAGTCATTTCATATTCTCCAATAATTCTAAAGCACAAAACCTTTACTTATTGTGCATCCTTTCTCAGCCTTCTGCCTCCCTGTATTCAAAGGCTAATTAACATGAAAACTAATAACAAGCTCTCAAATGTAGAAGTGTTAATCCTCACAGATGCAGTTTACCCCCAAAATGTCCCCTTTTTTGGAACTGTCATGTGCTGTTCACAGGGGCAACTTCATGAACAGGTAGAGACTGGTGGAAAATGCCGCAGAATACTGAATGTCTCTGATGACAAAAGACAACGTTGGGGCCCAGAACCTGACACTGAACAGGTCTCACCCGTCTGTGTGTCCAGGTGCTTTTGTAAAGACCTGGCTAGACTACTATGCAAAGAAGCTCTTAATAACTTTTGGAGGATGTACAACAGTGCTTTGTTTTCTTCGACAGATCTGAATCTCTACTGAAGTAGCGGTTTTCCCAAACATTCAAACCTCTGACACTCACAGACACTCCCAAACATTCAAACCTCTGACACTCACAGACACACCCCCGGAAGTGATGAACTCCTCAGCCCAGCAGCCTCCCGTGCTGGAAGCTGCCCCTCCCAGATCTAGTTCATACTTGCTCTTCTCGCCATTCTCCTTCCTTCAGAGAAAGCACATCACATCGCAAGGCTGCGAGGGTGTAAGGAAGAACTGTGACCACAGAAGAACTTACCTCAGGGAGATGAAAGCAAATCATCTGCCTCCTTACGCAATTTAAGCAAGACTGAAGGAGACCTGGTGGAAATCAACATCATAGGCATTCTGCCTGGATGACCTCCTCTCAGCTCCTTTCAAGTATGCAAATCCTACCAATAACTTCAGGTTCATCTAGTCTACTCTTGGAAAATCCTTCAATCTCACCTCTGGATTCTCTCAGGACCTGTAAGCACACGTGTTTTCCAGGAGCAGGAAGGTCATTTGCACGATGCCAACCAATTTCCAGGTGAAGAATGTACTCACGGAGGACACTGAGAGCACACGGTACTGAGGAGAATGTGCCCGGTCTGCAGTGGGCGGCATCTGCCCCACCCCCCACTGCCTCGAGTTAAGACCAACCCTGCCACTCTCAGATCTTCTGATGTTTGTAGAGAAGTCTGAGGGCCACACTGTAGGGAAAATATCTCCATTTTAAATGTTGGCCCCTTTTAAAAATGTGAAGAAATCAACTCCGTGGTCTGCACTGGAATGTGGAACCACTGCTCTGCCACTTCGGGTCCTTACCGAACACATGAAGCTTACCAATAACTGGCACATGGGTAATACATTCGGTATCCTGTCACCAGTATGATCAGTATTTCTCATGGACATGAATAAATATAAGTTATAGATAACTCAAAAATATGGCAGGCTTTTAACTAATTGTCTTCCACATTAGCTTGTGTCAAGTTTTAGATAATATGCACGGAGAGCCTGTGATACTTAAGTTCAGAAGAGAGGAACACTGGTTAAATAAGTTAGGAACACTAAGCCAGCCTGTGGCTGCGGTTACAGGGGAAGGACCAGGTCCTTACGATGGCCAGTATCTATTAAAAATGCTAAGTATGCAAGTTTGAGCAGAACTGAAGTGCATCACTAAGGACCAAGCTCCAGAGCCAGGCAGGTGGTGCACACCTACCGTACCAACAATCAAGAGGCAGAGGCAGGAGGATCACTGCGAGTTCGACACCAGCCTAGACTACACAGTGAGAGCAAGGCCAGAGAATACATAGTGAAGCTCTATGAGAAAAAAAAGAGGGAGCTAGCAAGAAATGTAGTATTTCTAGATTAAATATATAGCACCAACAAATTTCCAGAATTTTCAGAAAAGTGTTCTAGTCTTTGGGCAAAAATCAGCAAAAATACATGGGCCTAAATATTTCTACACTGTAATGTGCCCAGGTCTAAGCTCATATAAAGAGTAAAGGAAATGGTCTAGAAAATGTATTTGAATCATATTAAAGTTAACTGGAAAAAAAAAAAAGAAACACAGACCAAACCTAAACTAGTCTTATCTTTCTGTCCATATGGGGAGATGCACTGTGGCTTGGGACCCTACCTTAAAGTCATGCAAACTTTCTCGGTTCCTCTTGTAATGAGACAAACATTGTACAAGGTTTCAGTGCCTTTTCCCCCAGTTCATATGACTCCTTAGGGTGTAATGCTAACAAAGGGCATGCTGCACAAAGCGCTGTCTACATTTGTCTGCACTAAAATGCCACCTGAAAGCCTGACGGGCCTATGATTTGTTGTGGGCACAACTGCACTCCACCCTGCTCCCATCAGAATGAGCTCAGCTTCATAAAGGGACGTGTGGACAGGAACCATAGCAAGATCCCCAATAACCAGAATATGAATAACAGCTCTGCAGACTAACGGTAGATCAGGGAAAGGTACTAAAGCAGCAGCAAGAGACAAAAGTGAGTGATCTGATCACTGTTTTGTAAAAGTAAAAGGACAGATACAGAGCAGATTCATGTTACCATCTGTGATTCTATTTCAGAATTAACCAACATCATCCCTGCAGGCACCGATAAAAAGCTCCTTCAGGAAGCCTGCATGGCCTGCAACTGCCACGGCTTTACTCAACCTGTAAGTGGCTTCACTGGATTTTACCCAAGTCCTTCGGACTCTAAATCTCAGGCCTGGTCACTACACCTGACCTCCTTCTATATGGGCCACTTGAAAAGTCAGTGGCCTGTAATTAGTCACACTGTGAAACTGTGGTCTAAAGAGAGAATATTGCTTTTAATTTTTCTTAAAGATGTAATAGGCTAATCCCAGAAAACAATCTTTCCGAGATTAAACAAAAATTAGCCCTATTATTAAAAGGTATATTTTACTGTTAGATCCTAGTTATTAATATATTTAAAATCCCCCACATACTAGAAGGATACTATGGTTTGTGTCTAGATGTCCTCTGAAAGCCGTATGCAGGCACAAGGCTTTTTCACAGGTGGCTGAATCTAGAGTACGTGAAGCAGGGATTAAGAGTCTATGATACTAAATCAGTCCACTCATTGGTCTGGCTTCACCCTAATCCCTGGAGTCTAGATAAGATAAAAGGAGAAGAAAGACTGTGATAAGTTCCTTGTTGCTGCTACTTTCTGCCTGTCATGCACTGTCTCTTCTCTGCAGAGCCGGCCAGCCACAGCACTCTGCCTAGGAGCCCGCCGATTAGGACTGAAATCTCTCTGAACTCTGAGCCAAATAAACTTTTCCTCCTGTCGCTTTGCCTGTCAGTATTTTGTCTCAGCAACAAGAGAAAAGAAATTAACCCAAAGGATAAACATTCAACTATATTCACAACTGCCTCAAAGGTAAAATGCTTCCTTTTTAAATCAGTGCACAAGACATTTTTGTTGAATGAAATGCTTATTGACTCAAGCACCAAATCTATATTGAGAAACCACTGACCCATAAATGGCTCTAGATTCTGAGGCTAACAGTGAATGAGAAAGACAAGACTGGTGCCTGGAGACGCTCTGACTACAGTGAGACTAAAAGCAACAGGGATGGAGAAGGAGCCACCGCTTCCTGACCAGAGCGCAGACCCACCGTGGACTGGGAGCCACCCCGGAAGTGAAGAGGTCCGGGCGGCCAGTCCAGAGAAGCACCAGGCAGGCAAAGGGCTTAGGGCTGGTGTTCTGCACACGGGGAGGTGGGCAGCAAAGAGCAGCACGAAGCACAGATCGCTTACTCTGGGAAGTCACAGCCACTGGTCAATGGGAACAGCAAGCCAGGGTCAGCTCGGAAGCCAGGGTGAGTCTGCCGGGCCACCTGGGCTCCAGGACATTCAACAGTAGGTCTGACTATACGCTGAAGCTTGTAAAACTGTGATCCAGGGAACCCTGGGTATCACATTACACTAATAAAAAGCTCCTGACACTGTGTTACAAATAAAGAGAGACGGAAAGAAACAACGAAAGTACGAAGCATGGGGCTGGTGGTTAGATCCGACCGGCAGCATTAACATTCACATACATACAGCTGTCCCAGGGAAGATGGACAGACGTGGGCTATATGATCAAAGCCTGGAGTGAAACACGACCTGAGCTGAGAAGAGAGATTTGGGAAGCGTCGGTGCACAGGCAGGAGAGTGTATCAGCTCACTCGAGAACCGAGGCGACGAAGAAAAGCCAGATTCTAAGGGTGGGCCTGAGTCACACACGGAAGGTTTCCAAGGCCACAAGGGAGACTGAAGACGGAAACCAAGAGGATGGCACCCTCCGAGCCAACTGAAATGACATCTGTCCAGAAGAAAGTGGTGATTTTCTCCCAGGCATTGCCAACAGATCCAGCCAGACCAGCACTCAGAGCAGAGAGAAGGATTTGGCAAGGCAGGAAGCACTGGTGCCCCAGACAGGAGACTGTGAGAAGCAGTGAGGACAAAAGTCCGATGAGAAAACATGCACGGATAACTCTTCTGAAGTTCTCTGTCCTACGTGTGGAGCAGAGAAAGGTACAGTAGCCAGAAGGAGTGAAGCTGGTTTTTCTCTCTGTATCTGAAGTTTAGAGAAATTACAGTATCTTGAATGCCATCAGGCATTATCTAGAGGGAACCCACGCTGGCACAGGGCACCATGGAGGCAGACACGAGCAAAGCAGGGCATGAAGTCTAGTTGCAGGCTGCTGAGAGCCTGCACAAGTCTCCTCCTGCCTGAGCCTTGCCCAGGGAAGCAGGAAGTGAAAGTCATCCACACACCATGAGACAAAAGGAGGAGCTACCAGAGGGCTGAGAGGAGAGAGAGGAATCATCAGGGCCGAGTGCTGGAAGAGGGGCGTGTGGTGTGGCTGCTGGGCCTAAATGGCCTTTGATCAGAGTCCACAAAGACACTATAACCAATACCAGGTGCTGATATTAACCTGAGCTCAAAGGGAAAATCAGATATTTGTGTAGGGAAAATGCAAAGGACACGGTGACCTAAAGCGATCAAAATGTCACACCAAGGGTGTTCTCCTTCAGTTCCCACAGCATGCCTTCTTCCCACCATGAGCTGTATGACGTGTGCACCCCAGCCCCAGATCTGTGAATAGTGACATGTGTCATGCCAGCTCCACATGCCTGTGGGAAGGGCCGCAGGAGACAGTACGTGTGAGTACTGTGTGAGTCAGAAACTCCAAGAGCTGAGCCTAAAAGCGAAGCGAACGCCAGAAAATGTGGAAGTCCCCACTGTCCCACTCCCCTACAGGCAACAGCAACACAAGCAACACAACCTGCAAATAGAAGGAGATGATCTTTATTTTAGAGTCTTTTGTGCTTAGCCTTTCAGGCTCTAAGAATGTGAAAAATAAATCTAAAATTCTAGTTTTAAATGCTTTCTGTAAATTATTCCAGGTACATAAAAGCCCAGCTCCTGCATATAACTGAAAAAGAGATTAATGACCACCGACAATGAAATCTGAAATGTTCTGCATGCAAATCCACCTTTCCTCCACTTGTGGCCAGGCAATAACCAGCACAGGATTAGAACTGCAAAAATGCCAAAAAGCTACACCGAAATTATACAACCAAGTACTTTCACAGTGATCCTGAGAGAAAATATGAAATGAAACAAAAAAACAGAGAAAGACTCTGGTGCTGTGGATATCTGAGCAAACGTGGGTATGTTCACACACGTGTCAGACAGACTCACAGATGAAAACTTACTTCATTTCTCTGCTCCTAAAACTTAAAGCAAAACATAAAAATAGATACAACCTGGGTTGTATTTCAATAATGTGACACATGATTCTTGTTTTAGTTCCAAATTATTTTTTCACTGAATGGCTTCTGAAATATTCAATTGTAAATATAAAGGAGATTCTTTTCAATGTATGATTATTTTAAAATCAAGCATTTGTCAACACAGATTTTCTAGTTCCAATTACTATTTTCCATTCCTAGGCACTGTAGAATTGCAGTCTGCAGATGTCTCTCTCTGGGTTTCAGGTAATACTCAAACTGTGATAATGACTCCGAGGGACACTGTTTCATATCTTGTAGCTAAAACATATCAAATAATGCAAACAAGTTTTAGAAAATTATTTCACCTATATGATACATCAGCTTCACATTTGCTAACCCCTGTGTCTCTCCCTCCTCATCCTTATTTTCCAGTTTTTAAATCATTCTTATCAGCATAAAATGAAGAAAATTTCCCTGCTTGGGACATACAGAGATAAAGACAATCTTCTGAGACTTCTTCCTTTCTAAGGTAACTTCAGTGTGCTCTTGGAATCACATACCCAAAGAATAACTGCTATAAAGGAAATGCACCCAGAAGTAGACCCTTTCTGTACGCACCACAAGCAGTTGGGTGTGATGCAAAGAGTCAATGAGGCGGCAGCTTGCTACACAACTATTGTCCCTTTCTCACTTTATTTTATTGTATCTATCTTGAGTACCTGGGGTGGGGGGTGGGGCTCAACTTCCTGAATTCCTTTCTATCCAGAGGTCACCCAAGACACTATTGAAAAAGACCAGTAAGAACGTGCCAGGGCTTCCAAGTAAATCTGCAGAACGGGAAAGACTTACATAATATAAACAGTTTGTTAGCTTTTGTCTTTTGCCTTCTCTTTCCTGCTTGTGATGTGCCTGGGATGTCCCACGATGGAGCAGCCAGTCTGTAGCCAGGGGGACAAAAGTCTCAAGGTAAAGTCATACCTGGGCAAAAGGGTGGGGGGTGCTGGATCCAGGTGGTACTCTGAGGTCATTAACATCTTTGGAAAATACCTCCTCCTTTGTCTAGAAACTTAGATCATCAATTTTATGTGCTGACCTGGCTAGCTCACAGTATCCAGATATTTGGTCAAACATGTCTGGATGTTGTTTTGAAACTACTTTTTAAATGACTTTAACCATTGAATCAGGTCACTGAGTAAAGGATATTATCCTCAGTGTTACAGGCAACTGAGTAATGCAAATTTATCCTCATCGTCTGTGGGCCTTGTCCAGTCATGAGAAGGCCCTGAGAAAGAGATCAGAGCTGGGAATGGTGGAATGCTCTGCCTGTACAACCAGGAGGAAAAGGGAGGAGGTCTAGGCTGCAGGAGTCCAAGTTCAAGGCCAGCCTAGCCAATTCAATGATTTAGCTAGACCTCATTTCCAAATAAAACACAAAAAATAAAAAGGATTTGGTCCAGAGGCCCTAATTCGATCGCAATCACCACTGGAAACAAAAGGTAGAGGCAGGAAGAGGAGAGAGGAGGAGAGGAGAAGGCAGGCGAAGGAAGGGGAATGGGAAAGCGGAAATGCCTGGCTTCCTCCAAGGAAAAGAGAATTTTTCTAGCAGACTGCATGCACTTTCCCGTGGATCTCTAGTCCGCTGCCCGGCACTGCAGATTTCGGCCTTTCCAGCCCCTGTAATCCAAGAGCCGGTCACTGCCTTAAAATCGCGCACTCCCCTCTCTCTGTGTACCTCCCTCCTCCTTCTCGCCCCTCCTGCCCCCCCTGCCCCCTCTGGGCTCTGTTCACCACCGCTGAGCATAATCCTTCTGGCACATCTCAGCCTTTATGAGCTGTGTGACGTGTGCGGCCCAGCCTCAGCTGTGAATGGTGACGTGTGTCAGCTGACTCCACGTGCCTGTGGCAGGAGGTCCGTGAGGCAGCTTGTGTAAAGTGCTGTGTGAGTCAGAAACCCCAAGAGTCCTGAAGGAGTCACCGCACCAGTTCATAATAAATAGCACTGTGACTCTGTCATAATTCTTCAACCATAATCCTTTGTTCATGGTTGCATTTATTTAAAATAGTAACTGTCTTTCGATCTGAACATTAATCGTTACTATTAAAAATTTGAGGGCTGGGAATTTAGCTCAGTGGTTCAGGCACCTGCTATGCAAGTGCAAGGGCCCAGGTTCCTCACCAGTAACCACATACAACAATGCTGGGTTTAGAGACTCACGTCCACCAGCATCAGTACTACATACTACTGTGCAGGTGGCTCATGTAGGCATGGTGGCTGTGTAGGCATGGTGGCTCATGCCTATAATCCCAGCACTAGGGAGGCAGAGGCAGGAGGATTGCTGTGAGTTCAAGGCTGAAGTCAAGGTCAGCCTGAGCTACAAAAATATCTCACCCCCCCACACCACAAAAAAAAGAATTTGAAAGGTTAGAAAAGCATAAGGAAAAAAAAAAACTCTATCACTTGGGCTCTTTAGCTACTGTTACTACTGATAACTTGAATTTCCTGAGTTATTGTGTGCCAGCACTGTATGAAGCAATTCAATTAATTATATCAGCACTGTGGAGGTAGGTATAATTTTGGTGCCTATCTCCCAGATAACAAAACTAAGGATTACACCTGGACATGCAGCAAATAAATTCTCAGGAAGAATTCTAAAGTCCATCACTTACCCCCCAGTCTGGCAGCAGATGGGCTGCATTCTCTAACGATGGATTTGCTAGTGCAAAACTGGCATGTGGTCAGGAGATCATGTGCACATTAAAACAGTATATGCACACTGCTTGGCATATAAACAAATCAAAGTTTTCTTCCTACCAGGCTGCTCATCCTCACTCAGGAGGACATTTTAATCTGAAATGAAGTGTAAGCCTGTTTCCTATTAACTTCATCCGCCTCTGCCAGCATTGTCTTTTACCTCAGATAAAGCTGTCCCTGCCAGAAAGCATTCTGAAGTATCTTTATAGAAACCCTGCTTTATCTATTTCAAACTACCCACACACCCATGATCTCATTTTCTTCTCCCCACAGCCCTTTGCATTAAGGAGGGCATGCTAGTACTATTACCTCCCTTTTACAGGTGAAAGAACCAAGCTCCTGAGAGGTTAAGTAATCTGCCCAAGGTCACACAGCAGATTAATGGTACAGAGGAGATTGGAAAGCTGTCTCTCGACAGAAGCCCAGCACATTTCCCATTATACTGCGTTTCCTCACCTGTCAGCCCCACCAGTTTCAGGGCCCTGGAGTTGATGACACATGCCGTCAATTCCTCAGGGTGAAACTGTCCTCTCTCTAGGTAGAAAAATGCTCAATGTGCACAAGCACACGCACACGCGCAAACACATACACACACACACACACACACACACACACACACACACACACACACACACTGCTGTAAATGCATCTGCCAAAGCAGTTTTACACAGTCCAGTCAAGGATGCAGCAAACGCCCAGGCCATCTTTCAGAAACAGAGTCCAGCAAGTTAATTTCATTATAAAACAGGACTTCCTCAGCTGGGAGTGATCAGGTGGGCGGGCACGTGGATTGACGGCATTTACAGGGCAACAGTGGGCTGCGCAGTCAAACCCGCAAACTTTCACCACTAGGAAGCACTGACAAGGCAAACGCGAGGAGCAAAGACAATGGTCCCAGAAACCATGTGGAGAAGAGTTTCACCTCTGCTCTCCTATAATTCTGAATTTCTTAATGTCAGGGGATTGCGTGTGTTTATTTCTTTGGATTAACTCACACATATTTTGACTCATGCCATATGATGTTTATAAATAGTAAAGAACAGGGGAGTATTTTATTGGCTACAGAGAATGTAATAAGGCTAGATGAGATTATGCTCAGCACCTTATCCTGAAAGCAAAGAAAGTAAAAACAGAGGCAGCACACCACACAGCCAGTTTAGTAGCAAAGCTAGGATTTTTGGATGACAAATTTGCTGTTCATAAGCCAAACAAAATGGCAGATATTTATCTCAGTGGCACTGGTCTCAGTGAAGCAGAAGTTAACATCTCTTTTCTCAGCTGATTAGTTGAGTAGTTATCACAAGACAAAAAGAGAAGGTGAAAGATTTGAAACTCAGAGACAAAAGACGAGCTCTCAGGGCCGGAAGTTTCCAAGAAACGGAAGCATGACGGCTTTGGAACGCTCTGCCACAGCCAGATAAGAGCAGAAGCTGCTGGCTTGAATGCAGCTACCTGGAAAATTATGAGAGATGCTCAAATGACCTTTTTCCTGATGCATTACAAAAGAAAGTTTAGGGACTTTAAAAACAAGGAGACTAGCCATTTGCTCAGGAAGAAATTTTCTACAAACTCAGATATTCAAAATGCACACGATATAATGCTTCAAACAAAAGTGAACATCAGTATTTAAAATAGAAAAACAAATTTTATCCAAAATAATTTGGGATCTGACAACTTTAGCTGGGCGGTGACAATAGCAGGAAGAAAAGAAATACGGGAACCAGAAAACAATCCATCAAATATGCTTTCATTAAAAATTCTGGGGTATTCACGTGATCTAGCCATGGGACCATGTTACACAGACAAAAACACAGGTAGGATTCAGAGTGCTTCACAGTTTTACTTAGAAGCATAACAGGCTGTGACAGGGAGGCCTCATTCTTGATGCATGGATAACACCACAAACCTCATATTACTGCTTTTGTAAAGCTTTTTCACGGAGTTGGGCTTGGCACTAGCTCGGGTCCAATCTACCTCCCAGCCCTCACCCCCAACTACTCCAACTCCCCACCTGAGCAGCCTATCTTATTCACTGTCTTCATCTCTCAACTCTTCATTATGTATTTCAAGAGTCTCTCAATTTCTTTAGTGTTCCAGCTTTTTCTAGTTTTGTGAGGGCCTCGAAGTGTACCCAGGAACCACAAATTCTTTCTGTGTTGAAGCTAGAGAAATGATAGAGACTATGAACATTAGATTTCTAACATGTCAGTGCAACTAGAAGCTAGCATTTTAATGCACATCAAAGAGCAGGTCAGCAATTCAAGATAAACACAGACTTCAAGAATCATGGTTTTCCATCAACACTAAAATAACTACGGCAACTAAGTGTGAAAAGATATTTTTCAACCTTAATCATTTTCGTCATGTCTATAAATGTTACCATCTACCAGGTACTTGACTAGATAGTGAGGACATGGAGATAAGAAGATAAGATTCCTTTCCATAATGGTCACAGTTCCATACACTATTTCTCAAACTGTATCTTACAAACACAGTGTCTCTTTTAAGTTTCCATGGTCAA
The DNA here is from genome assembly GCA_004026965.1 of Petromus typicus. NCBI lineage: Eukaryota > Metazoa > Chordata > Mammalia > Rodentia > Petromuridae > Petromus > Petromus typicus. The sequence continues at coordinate 43,365 of PVIR01005880.1, forward strand.
ATTACTTTTGGGACTGATTTTTTTCAAGATAGGGTATAGCTGTAGAGTTGAGGTTGGCCTTGAACTTTGATACTATGAGCTAAAGTAAACCTTTCCTCCTCATCAGTCATTTATGTCTGGTATTTTTTCACATTGGCAGGAATCTGACTGACATAGAATTTCTAAGATCTTTTCCATTAGAAAATAAAAGTTGAGATAATTTAATTTGGCCATGACTGTGTGCCTAATAAGTGGCAAAGGTGATATTCTAAACAAATGTGATGTTAATGCAGGGATTTCTTTTTTTCTAAATTAAAACCTCAGTATTCAGGTTTAACTGCTGAGTAATGTTAAGCAATGGGCATTTTGTGTTAACTAATGGGTTTGGAGTTGCACTTTGACACTTAAGACTGTGAAATGTTTGTGTCACTGCCACTTGGGATTTCTCTATGAAAACTTCACTGACAAAGAAAAAAATAAACATATTTTACAAATATTGCTGCACAAGGGCCTACCATTAAACTGAAGTGGTCCCTGAATATTATAAATCCATGCAAGATGATTCAATGAGCAGAACTTCAAATAATAACTACATTAGATCCTGTATATTTGCCTTGGAAAACTGATAATCTGAGGTGTTCCTCCATTATTAACTCATGGACTCAAGCAAGATGTGCATTTGAAAGAATTAAAAGTTGAGGGGAAAAAAGCTGTCTTTGTCCTCTTCAACTGTAACCAGAGTATGAAAATCTATCATACAAATGTAGACCAGAAGGCTCCCAACATGGAGAAGGCATTCCGTAATTAGTGAGCCACAGTGGTACTTCCTCCTCTGCTCACTCCGATCCAAATCCACGTACTTGTAAAAGCTATTTACTAGCTATGATGGCTACAGGGAGAGCTTGAGAAGGGCTGACCAACACAGACTTCAGCAAATCTGGACTAACCACACTACTTCCAAATGATGGACCTGCTAAAGCTTTTACCATACAGTAAATACCAATGTGTTCTCTCACATCATGACTAGGGCTGGCGTACGGGCTACAAGCAGCCTGAATTTTATAATCTCTGTGAAAGACTTTCCAGCTCCGATTACACAGTCCACCTGACCTGCACACCAAGTGACTCTGAGAAAACTCTACTGTTCATTTACTGCCTAAAGATGACTGCCCTGTTGTCCAACTCAGTGGGAACTGGCATGAGTGCAATAAACTCTGGCATGTTAAGATTACAGGGCTGATTTGTTTACTTACACACTACCCTATCCTATTCTGATTCATATATTAACTCTGAGACAAAGATAAAGAAAAAGTGCTAAAAGAGCTATCTCAAGAGCTGGGACCATGCTATCTTGGGGGGGGGGGCATGCTTCACAGAAGGGATGAATGTGTCCTTATTTGAACTCACTCTGTTTTCCTAGTATAGGCATTCATTACTATGATAGAAGTGTTTTCATTGTGTCTCATAAATTCCTACATGTTGTACTGGCATTATCATTTAAATATGGAAACCGTTAAATTTCTTCTGTAACCCATGGCTGCTCAGAAGAGTGTTGTTCAATTTCCAAGTGTTGTGGAGTTCTTGGAATTTCTTTTGCAATGGATCTCCAGTTTCAAGGCATTGTGGTTGGACAGTAGACAGGAGATAACTTCAATTCCTTTGAATTTTCGTAAACATGCTCTATGAACTAGCATGTGGTCATTTTGGAGAATGACCCATGAATAGCTGAGAAGAATGTATATTCTGACTTTGTGTGGTGGAATACTCTGTGGACATCTATTTAAGTTTATTAATTCAAAAGTCTGGTTTAATATTTCATTGCTAATTTTCTCTTCAGTCAATCTTTTTGTGACAGTGGGGTATTGAGGTCCACCACAACTACTGTATTAGTGTTTACATGGCTTTCATGTCCATTAATATTTGTTTTATATAGTTGGGTACACTAGAATTCGGTGCATTAATATTTATGAATGTCATCTCTTCCTCTTGGATGGTCCCCTGTACAAGGATGTAGTGTCCTTCAATCAGTTTTGGTTTGAAATCTATTTTGTCTGCAAACAAGATAGCCAGTCCTGCTTTTCTGCAGTTGCTAGTCACATGGAAAATTGTTTTCCATCCTTTCACTTTTCATCATGGATTCCTTTCTGAATTAGGTGGGTTTCTTCTATACAATATATTGTTGGATCTTGCTTCTTAATCCATTCTGCCAGTCTGTGTCTTTCAATTGGCACCCTGAGGCCACTGGCAGTAATAATTATAGCTGACTTGTACTGATTTAGTCCTGTCATGACCTTTTCCTGTTCATGCCTCTTTTATTTTTTGTCCCCATCTTGCCCTTTCCATTCTGTTTCTTGCCTTGCCCAGTGAGTTCATTCTGCCTGGTCTCATGGGATTCTGACACTCATTGTCTTTTTCTAGGATACTGTTTAGAATTTTATGGAGTGCAGGTTTGTATTCCTGAAGTTTCTTAGGTGTTCTTTGTCATAGAAGTATCTTATTTCCCCATCAATTTTGAAGGATAGTTTTGCAGGATATATCAATCTAAATTGAAGGCCGCTTTCATTTAGGGTTTGAAATATTTCACTGCAAGCTCTCCTTGACTTGAGTCTTTGCTTTGAGAAGTCTTCTATGATTTTGAGGGGCTTTCCTTTGTATGTAATTTGTTTTATTTACTCTGACCACTTTCAATATCTCCTTCTTCTGCTGGGTTCCTAAAATCTTGATTAGTATATACCTAGGTGTAGATTTTTTTACATGGCAGCCACTTGGAGGCCTATATGCCTCACTTGTTTATATGCCAAATTCTTTTCCTTTTCTTTTCAAGTTTTCTTCCATTATATCAGTAAAGAGATTTTTTTTTTTTTTTGTATCTTTTGCACTGTCTCTTATTTCTTCACTGGCTCTAACCAGTATTCTGTTATTCTTCTTTTCATCATCTAGCAGATTCTGGATTGATTTCTCATATTCCCTTGCTGTTTTCAAGAAATTATTCCTTTCTTGTTCACTGGTTGAATCACAACACTTATGTAAGAGAAGAAATTATAAGGACTAGAGGAGAATTAATGCAATGGAAACTAAGGGAATGATACAAAAAAAACTGAAGGTTGATTTTTTTGAAAGAATAAAGAAAATTCACAAACCATTAGCCAAGCATACCCCATCCCCCAAAAAAAGGAAAAGGCTCAAATCCATGTAATCAGGAATGAAAAGAGGAAAATCTCCAAAGATTCAACCAGAATTCAAAGGCTAAAAATACTTTTTTGAAAATTTTTACACAAACACAGAACAAATTGATAGATTCTTAGACACTAATGAACTTTGAAAATTGAATGAAGAAATAAAAATGCTAAACACTCCAATATCAGTATCTGAAATTGAAAATGTAATTAAAACCCCACTAGCAAAGAAAATTTCTGGGTCATGATGGCTTTGCTGCTGAATTCTACAAGACTTTGAGAGAAGAGCTAATGCCACTACTCCTCAAACTCTTTAAAGAAATCAAAAGGAAAGCAGTACTCTCAAATTCATTCCTGGAAGCAATCATTATCTTCATTCCAAAAGCAGAGAAGACCCAGACAAAGCAGGAAAACTACAGATCAATCTCCCTAATAAACTTGGGTGCAAAAATCCTCAATAAGATATTGGCAAACAGAACACAGAAGATTGTCAAGAAAATTATACACCTAATCAAGTTGGATTCATCCCAAGGATGCAAAGATGCTTCAACAAACATAAACCAATAAATGTAATATACTATCTTAACAGACTCAAGGACAAATAACATACGGTGATCTCAACAGATTCAGAAAAAACATTTGACAAAATCTAACACCCATTCATGCCTAAAACCCTACAGAAAAACAGAATAGATGGTCTTTATCTCAAACTGATAAAAGCTATTTATGAGAAACAAATGGCCAGCATCATAGTAAATGGTCAAAAATTGAAACCTTTCACACTAAGATCAGGAACAAGACAAGGATGTCCACTATTACCACTTTTGTTAAATATAGTTTGGAAACATAGCCATAGCAATTAGGCAAGGGAAAGAAATAAAAGGAATAAAAACAGGGAAGAAGGAAGTTAAACTGTTATTATTTGCTGTTGACATAATACTTTATATAGAAGATCCTAAAAAATCAGCCAAAAGCCTATTAGACTTAATTGCCAGATTTAGTAACATGGCTGGATATAAAGTAAACACTCAAAAGTCAATAGCCTTTATAAATATGGACAATAAACTCATTGAAAGAGAAACCAGGAAACTAATTTCCTGCATAGTAACACACAAAAACATGAAATATCTAGGAATCAATCTAAAAAAGGAAGCTGAACTCTGAAAACTATAGCATTTTGAAAAGGAAGATCAAACAGGATATCAGACACTGGAAAGACATCTTTTGTTCCTGGGTAGCAAAAATCAATATCATCAAAAAGGTCATATTGGGCCAGAGATTCAGCTCAGTGGTTTCAATGCCTGCCTAGCAAACACAAGGTCCCAAGTTCATGCCTGCCTAGCAAGCAGGAGGTCCCAAATTCAAAACCCAGTAAACATAATGATGGGTGTGGTAACTCACACCCATCAGCAATCAGTACCACATAGCACAATGCAGGGCATGATGGCTCACACCTGTAATCCCAGCACTCTTGAGGCAGAAGCAGGAGGACTGCCTTGAGTTCAAAGCTAGCTTGGGGTACCAAAGTGAGTCCAGAGCCAGCATGAACTATAAAGTGAGACCTTGTCTCAAAAAACTAGAAAAAATTAAAAAGGCCACACTGCCAAAACTACTACATAGATTCAATGCAATCTTGACTGAAATTCCAGCAGAACATTTCACAGAGCTAGAAAAAATAATCCAAAAATTCATCTGGTACCACAAGAGACCTAGAAGAGCAAAAGCAATCCTAGGCAACAAGATCATGGCAGAGGGTATCACAATTCCTAACTTGAAACTATACTACAAAAGCCACTGTGATAAAAACTGCATCGTACTGGCAAAGAAAAAGAACCAGTGGAACAGACTAGAAGATCCAGAAACAATTTCAGACATACGAAGCCACCTCATCTCTGACAAAGGAGCCAAACCCTCTCAATGGAGGAAAGATAGTCTCTTTGACAAATGGTGCTGGAAAAGCTGAGTTTCAACTTATCAAAGATTAAAGCTAGATCCATCTCTTTCTCCAAGCATCAAACTAAAATCAAAGTGGATTAGAGACCTACATATTAAAACAGAAACACTAAACCTCCTGGAAATAGGTTAAATAAAACTCTTGGGAACATTAGCATACTGATGGGCTTTATGAATGAAACCTCAGCAGCACAAGAATTACCAGAAAGAATCAACAACTAGAATCTCATCTTACTAAAAAGTTTCTGCACTACAAGAGAAACACCAATACAGCAAAAAGACAATCTACATTATGGAAAAGAATTTTTACCTGCTATTTCCCAGCCAAAGGATTTCCATTTAGAATATTAAAGAACTTTAAAAATCACTCCCCCTAAATTTAAAGGCCCAATTCAAAAACGGGCATCTGAAGTGAACAGATATTTTTCAGATGAAGAAGCAAAAGCAGCTAAAAAGCATATGAAGAAATGCTCAATATCACTGGCCATTCAAGAGATGCAGATGAAAACAACACCAAGATTCCATCTAACTCTGCAAAGAATGGCTCTATCACAAAATCAAACAACAAATGCTGGTGGGGCTATGAGGAGAAAGGAACCCTTCTCCGCTGTTGGTGGGAATGTAGACTGGTGCAACTACTGTGGAAGTCAGTGTGGAGATTCCTTTAAAAAGTAGGATTTGAGGTCCCACTTACTGTGCTATGCCCCTGCTAGGTATATATGTGAAAGAATTAAAAGATTCATATCACGGCAACATACGTGCACTCATATTTGAGTGATAGCTTGTGATAGCTAAATCTTAGATATAGCCCAAATGCCCATCAGTGGGAGACTGGATAGAGAAGATGTGGCAAGGGAGGGTTTAAAATAAAATGGAGTATTACTCAGCCATAAAGAATCATAAATCTGCACTTATACTCAAATGGATATACCTTGGGAACATGCTTATAAATGAAATAAATAGGACATAGATATGTAAATACAGTACCTTTTCTCTAGTATAAAAAACTGAAGATGTAAATAAACACCAAAATGTATGATAGATAGTGTGAAATAGGAAGAACATGTTTAAAAGAAAAAGAGAAAGGGCAGGGAGGAAAAAGTAAAGAAGGAAAATAAAAAATGTGATAGTGAAAAAAACCACAAAACAAAGCTGATGTATATAAGGGTCATGTTTGTAGGGAAGGCAAAAGAGAGGAAAAACACATGAGAATCAAGATGTGTCATATACAGGTATAAATTCTGCATGTTGAATGTGATCATATTGTATGTATAAAATGTACCAACAGAGGCCGGGGATTTAGCTCAGTGGTTCCAGCGCCTGTCTTGCAAGCGCAAGGGCCTGGGTTCGATCCCCAGTGACCACATACCATACTGGGTGTGGAGACCCACCCCAGCAGCAACCAGTACCACATGCCACAGTGCCGGGCGTGGTCGCTCACGCCTGTCATTCCAGCACTTGGGAGACAGAGGCAGGAGGATTGCTGTGATGTGAGTTGGAGGCTGAGCTCAGGGCCAGCCTGAACCAAAAAGCGAGACCCTGTCTCAAAAAAAAAAAAAAAAAAAAAGTACCAATAAAGTCAATTAAGTAAAAAAGAATGTGTTCTTACTGGAAAAGATGCCGATTTTTTTTATGTCTGCCATGATTCTGCTGCCAGCCTCAGACGTTTCATCCACCTTAACTGTCTGCCACAGAAATAGTGTGGTCGCCTCGGATCTGCTGCACAGTTCTGGGCATTTTTCCCAGAAGCTCAGCCTCAACCCTATTTTTATGTGGCTACTAATGATTCACTGAAACACCCATATCCTTTAATAAACTTCTTTTTAAACTAGCAAGGACCCATTTTATTGCCTTTAACTAACATTTCTGACCACATTTTCCTTCTTCCACTTCCAACATCCAGGTAAATAATTGTTTTGGCCATTCATAAGCTAAAGGTTTCCTCTCAGGAAGCTAACCCAGTAATATCTTTTCTGTGGAGTCTCCAATGCTCTCCTGTACCTCCAAGCCATAAGGAGTGCATGAGATCCACTTCCTATTTCCAGAATTGCACCTACATTCCTTTTCCAATTCACTCTTATTTTTTAGCCTAAGGCTCACTACTTATTAGGTGAGATATGTTTCTCTGCCAGTGAACAAGCAACATCTCTGGCTAAGATATTCAAAAGCCTAGTTTTTCATCATTCTTTCAAGTTGGAAATGCAGCCCTGGACATATCAGTGCACTGAATGCAATATTTATCTATATGACTCACTCTTTAATAATCATTTTGTCTGTTTGAGGGATTACATTTTGCATAGCAATGCAATTATTTTAGCAAATTCCTTCAAAATGTTAAAAAATTTGTCAGTCACTTCAAAATATGAATTTAGAGATCTATGTATTCCAGTAGGCAAGAACATCAGGTACTGTTCCATCTTCCAGGTTGGTCTGGACTAAAAAACTCAGGCAAATTGTAGACACCACCAGGGCATACCTCCCAAGAGGAAGGTCTCAGTTCCTTCCTAGACTTCCACATTAAGAAATTAAAGAATGATAATGGAAAATATTTAAACAGTCACCTTACGAGAGGGAAAAAAAAATCACATTTCTTGATGCAGTAATTAAAAAAAGATTTAGATCCACTGTGCAAATTCCCATGAATCCTACTTAGCCACCTTATCTATGTCAAAGCAAACTTAGTTTCACATCAGCTGTGCTTCTCATTTATCTTAATGCTAAGGATTTACTTCTTATGCAAAATCATTCATTTTTACCAGCCTGGAACTTAAAAAAAAAATCACATTTCTCTTCTTCACAAATTTTCATTAAGCCAAGGAGTCATCAAGCTGAAAATCTGCAGACACAGTTTTGGCTCTCTTGTCCAGCAAGCCCCGGGGAGTGCCCAATCCAGGCAAAGCAGATCAGCATGGCTCTGCCAACAGATTCGGAACTGTGTTGAAAAGAGAAAACATAGGTGGCATGCAGCAATGATTTCCAAGATTCCTGCTCTTATCAAGAGTGGAACTGATAATACGCATAACTATCTGTGGCCTAGAAGCAGCATTCTTCAGGGAAAAAGTGTCATAAGTTAAAAATGTTAGACCTTGCGATGGCTTTTCCCCCATGATGTGAACACAGGACTTTAGTTAATAACTTCATACCTGAGAATGTCTACATTATCCCTGAAACAAAACCTTAAGGATATACTCATAAGTGAAATAAATAGGTCACAGATATGTCAATATCATATATTTTCTCTGGTATGAGAAACTGAAGATGTAAATGAGTTCTAAGATGTATGATAGATATTGTGAAATAGAAACTATTCAAAGGGAAATTGGGTGCAGGGGTAAGTAACAAGGAGAAAGAAAAATGTGATTAAAAAAAAAGGAAACAAAGCTTATGTATATAGGGGGCAGAGGTGGTAGTTTGGGTAGGGGACTGGGAAAAATGAGAATTTAATTCATGTCATATACTATACAAATTCTCAATGTTGAGTGGGATCATGATGTGTTTATATAATATACCAATAAAGATTTTTAAAAATTCAGACCAACAAATAGGTGGATTGTTTGCAATCAAGTATTATGCATGCTTTTCATACCATACAGACATAATCAAAATCTGAATCAGTTGACAAATAGTAAATCAAGGTGCATGTAGAGTTCCTTAGAAAAATAACGGGGAAAATTTGAAGTAAAAGGGATAATTTTTTCAAAAATTTCAGGCAAAAAGATAGAACTGAACAGTTATGATCTGCATTTTAATGGTCAAAATCAAGATGCATCAAAACAGTGGAGCTCCAACCACTAACCCAAGGTCAGAACTACAAATATCTCTTTATTAGTGGACTCTCTAGCTCCGAGTCCAATTAAAGCCAACATCTCCCCAGATTTCATCCCCCGATCATATGGGTGTCCACTGCCTGTCAATGCAATTTTCTTGATTGCTAATGAAACACTCCTGGTTCATCCCATTAGTCTTCATAATCACTATATTAAATCACTCTCCCTAGTGTTTTCCCCCAGCAACCACTTGTGAAGCGTGATAGTATTTCAGTTTTCTTAGATGTCAGTGACCATTTCGTAGTTTTTCTTTTTCTTGGAAATTAAAACCATTCCAACATCCTGCAAACAACCAGACAAACAACTTTATTTGAACTATCAAGCTATCTAATTAAGCCACAATATCATCATTCCTCTAGTTTACAAGATAATCAACTGATTACCTTTTGTTAAACTATGCACCCTTTGACCTTATGGTTTGTTCACTTGGGAATGAGATTATAGCTTCCCAGACTACTGCAGCAGATCTGCTGTGACTTGTTACAAGTCTAATTAATGACAAACAATGCCTGTCCAATTTCCAGGTTAATAACGGCTTCTTCGATGAAGCTCCTCTATCATTCTGTCTTCCATAGCTTTGCTGATCGGCACATTTCCTAGTGTTTCTACAGCCAATCCTCATACAGAATTAAAACATTCCTATAGATATGGCTGCTTATTTAGAAAACAGCAATTTCGAATCTGCATTTAGAGTTTCAGAGCTTACACAGGACAGAAAAATAGTAAAATCAGCTTCATGATGACTCACAATGGACGAATAAAGCTCTGAATTCTTTCCCATACTTTCTTTCAGTTGATCCTTCAGTAGACACAGAGAGCTGGGAAGCGTACATATCACGAGGCTCATTTTTACATATCAGTACTTTCCAAACTGTATCAACACAAACCAAGCCCACGAGACTCCTTTAATTAATGTTGGTCTCTTCACATTATTTCATTTCTTAAATATATCTAAGATCATTATGTGCACTGAACCAAGGGTAGATGATATATACAAAAGGATATTTTGAAAGCTTCTGTTATGGGGGAAGGAAACAAAACTCAGGACACATATGATGAGTTAATCAAATACTATAGTTGAAAAAGCCAAGATAACAGCTCAAGATCTCTTATTTCCCAGAACCAACATTTGCTTCTATCATGGTTACATTCAGTAGGAGCAAAAAAGGACAAATGAGTAAGAATGCACACTTTAGCTCATTCTTGTCAGTGAAACACTTTTATTTTTCTTCAAAAAATCACATTTATGATCATCAAGTTTTAGGCCCTAGACAAGCTGGATTTCAATCACCAACTCAACAATTTATTCTTTTATTAGTGAGTTTACCATCTGCAAGGCACTAGGCTGCACTAGGACTCAAAGGTACAGAGAAGAACTGGAAGACTTTTCTCACCTGCCAGAAAGCACACCAGTGGCCATCCATGAAGGACTTCCAGAGAAAATCACCAAAATGGAGAACAAACAGCACATCCAGTCCTGAGACAAGATAGCTTAGGCTCTTGAACCCTCCTGCTTCCTTACACAGCAGTCTAGTCAAAGAGAAGACTGACTAGAGACAAGACTAGATTTCCCCACAAATGCCTGGAGGTTATTGCATCCATCATCTTAAAAAAGTGATTGCTCTTCTCACGCGGCTCCTCCCCCCCGATTCATCTCCTTCCAGTCGATGCACATGCTTCCCCGCTGCCTGCCCTCCGACCTAGGGGAGGGCTAACATTTGTGTCCCTCCAAATTCCCAAGGGCCTTAATAGGAGGCAGGGCCTGGAGGATGGGCGAGGGACATGACAGCGAAGGCTCGGGAGGGAATTGGTTCCCTTCTAAGGGATGTCGAAACCAGAGTTGTCCCTTTCTACCACTCAAGGGCCCAGCCAGAGGAACCCTCTGTGAATCAGAGAACAGTTCTCACCAGAACCTGGAATTATCATGCTCTAGAACTGTGAGAGAGAAGATTCTGTTGTTCATAAGCTACCTTAGTCTGTGGTATTTTGCTGGAGTAAGCAGAAAAGACTGGGATGACAAGAGTCTCGGCAGCTACAAGTTTCTGCAAACTCCCTCCTACTTTCACAGACTCCAGGGTCAGAGGTGGAAAGGACTCTTGGATGTCCTCCACCTAGACATGATCACTGAAGCTGGAACTCTGGAAGAAATTACTCCGCCAAGAGACAAGAGCAGCATGTTGATGAGTAAAGTTTAGAAAGTATCCAAAGTAAGGAAATCTGAAAAACAGGACAAATAAATATTAGTTATAAGAAATTGAAGCTGGGTCAGAGGACAGGAGCACGTTAAAAGAAGTAGATCAGAGAGTGATGACTGAAAGCTGACCTTGGACGTGAAGACGATCTCTGAATGACAAGGGAGACAGGGTACCCATGGAATCCACGCTATGACAATGCCTGGGGACTTGTCTCCCGCGCAGCAGGCACAGAACACACCCCATTCGACCCTAATACAGGAAAGTGCCTTCTTGACTCGTTCTGCCAAGATATAAGGTCCTTCTGCCACAAGACAAGGACTGGTGGAAGGTTTACTCACTGCTACCGCTGGGCTCTTTGCTGTCTGAATGCTGACCTTAGTATCCTCTAAGTTATATCCCACAGGGAAGCACAGCAATCAAGTAATTCCCCAGGCACAAGGGAAGGAATTTGAGAATGACATAAAAACACTCCCTTCCCACCCTGGGCCTGCAGGATCCTGCTGCTGCCTCTTGTAGTTGCGAAAGTAGTGTGCTGGGCACTGTGACCAGTTCACTATAAAGTAACAAGTATTCTCTGAAAAGTAACAATTGCTACAGGAGACAGAACTAAATGAAATGCTGTGTCCCTCCAGGAGCAAATAGCTTCATGCTAGAAATAAGCTAACACCTACAAACACACAAGCAGGAAAATCAAAGCCCATAAAGCAACTGCATGATTACTGAAAAAGTATGGGATTCGATTGGAACAGAGACAGAAGAATTCAGTGTATGAATTTCTTTGTTGTTCATACATAATTTTAATTTTTCCACTGTCAAAATGACTACTGAATGAATGTTAAAATCAGAAAAAAAGAGACAGTAATTTTCACAGATTTAAGAAGAAAACTTGATCCCGAGCTGAAGTCCCAGCCACTCCGTGTCTAACTTGTACTTGGACAAGTTCCCTCACAAGCTGGTGGTTAATTTTCTCATTTATAAAACCGTGGAGACATTGGGAGGAGAAACTAGGTATTTTCTAGCAAGAAACCAAGAAACCAGACGACTACAGTTCACAGATATGTTATCAGAATCAAAATATCTTTAAATTTGATAATCTTGCTTTACTTGGTATCTTAAACTGAAATCCCCACTGTTACTATTAAATTCCATAAGAGTTTCAGAAAGAGATGTAAAGTGCTAAAGAATGGGGACGGTTCAACTCTAGCTCTGTTACTGACCAACAACAACCTCAGCTAAGTTCTCTGACCTCCTTGTCTGAGCTACTTCATCTGTAACAGAGAAAAGGATGAAGCCGGCTTTATGGAGACCTTGTGAAGGTAAGGTACACTCAGTGCTATCAAGTTACCTGGCACAGAATACTGTCTAATTCACGTTTATACATAATTATGATTATCACCTTAAATGATGATGCTGATGTCGCTTCAGACAAATCTGAGAGATGACAGACATGAAGAGGTGCATGGCTCTTTATTTTTAGTTGCATACATTTCAGATGTATAACCTGATGTTTTGACACACATACAGTATAATTTGCAGTCAAGCAAATTAACATGCATCACCTTACAGCTCTAGTTATGGATACACGTATGTATATTTGGTAGTAAAGCACCTAACCTGTTCTTAGAGCAAATTTCCGGTAAATGACACAATGTATTAAATACAAACTTTAGGCTGTGCACATCTGTACTTATTCATACACATAGTCAAAATTCTGTACTCTTCCACCCATATTACCCTATGTGTTCTCCCTCTCTACCAGTCCTTATCTCAGTAACCAACGCCCTACCCTTTCCATTCTTTGTATATATTTGGCTCTTCTTCCTCTTTTAGATTCTGGTCATAAGTGAGAACATGAAATTTTTTTTTTCTTTCTGTATGTGGCTTACTTCACTTATCATAATGTCCTCTGGGTTCTTCTTGTTGCGAATGGCAGGCTCTCATTATTTCTGAAGGCTGACTTAGGCTGCCACGCATTTACACTACAATTTCCTCATCCCCTCATCTGTCAGACCACAGTTCGTTTTCACATCTTGGCCAATGGCAGGAAGGTGGGGGTGAAATTATCTACGTGGGGCTGATCTCATCACCTGTGGGTCTACACCCAGAAGTAGCACTGCTGAATATCCACACTCTGCTTCACGACGGCTGTGCCATGCTACATTCCCTTCAACAGTGTACGAGGGTTCATCTTTCTCCACCTGCTCAACAACTTCTGGATGGCAGACACCTCACATAAGGGGCTACCCCATTCCTTAGTGCTCCCTGAGAGTGCTACTGATCGTGTTTTCATAACTGTGAATTTTTTTCTGTCTTCTCTGGTGATATGTCTATTCAGACATTTTTCATACATTTGATCAGGTTTTTGGTATTTGTTTTTCACTATCAGGTTGTATAAGCTCTTATATTTTAAACAATATCCCTGTAGGATATATGTGATCACACTATATGGTGAATGTTTCTGTTTTTTAAGATGTATTATAAGGAAAGACACATTGCCGCCACAAACTCCTCGAAATATCCACCCATGTTTTGAACATGACCCTACTGCTTCTGACACTCTCTGAGGAAGCTCTGCGGGTGCTCTTCTATGGCTCTATGAAGTGCACTAAAAAATATGGTGATTCCTTCCGCCCAGTGCCGTCCAGGAGAAGGGCAGTCTCGGGCAACAATCCTGGCATGTCCCTGTCGGCTGATTTGGTGCTCTCCTTGCAACTTCTGGCTCTTCCCCAAAGTCAAAATGACCATGAAAGGTCAATGACTGGAATAAAAGATATCAAAGCAGCCATAACAATGCAACTAAAAGCATTCATAAGAAGAAAACTTCCAGAACTGCTTCAGAAAGTGGCAAAAAATAAATAAATAAATAAAAATAAAGGGCCGGGGAGTTAGCTCAGTGGTTCTGGTGCCTGTCTTGCAAGCGCAAGGACCCGGGTTCAATCCCCGGTAACCACATACAATACTGGGCGTGGAGACTCACGCCCAGCAGCCATCAGTACCACATACCACAGTGCCAGGCGTGGTGGCTCACGCCTGTAATCCCAGCACTCGGGAGGCAGAGGCAGGAGGATTGCTGTGATGTGAGTTGGAGGCTGAGCTCAGGGCCAGCCTGAACCACAAAGCGAGACCCTGTCTCAAAAAAAAAAGGAAAGAAAGTGGCAAAAAACCAAGGTAAGCTTATTCAGAGTAAAGAGGGTAATTCTGAGGGGAATTAAGGACACTGTCTTTCATTATAATAAACTTTGTAAATTACTTAGAAATATTCACTTTTTAACCTTTATTTAATGTTTTTGGTAGTGGGAATTGAATGCAAGGCCTAGTGCTTGCCAGGCAGGTGCCGGGTGGCTGAGCTACATCCCTGGCCCATTACCTGATTGTTTGATCAGTGCTGCATATAATTCACAAATATTTTCTTTCAATCTATAGGCTACTTTTTCACTTTACTTAATGTTTTCTTTTTTTACTTTTAGTTTGATTTATATTATTATTATTATTACTCTTATTTTGGCTTTGTTTTCTGAGCTTTTGATATAATGACCAAAACATCATTGGCTCAAGGTCAAAATCAAGACATTTCTCATGTCCTTTCCTTCTTTATATTGTCAGTGCATTGTAGGAGCTATCATAAAGCAGGAATTCAAACACTAATTGTGAATAAAACATGAATGGAAGAAGGAAGAAGGAATGAAGCTGGCTGATTTCCTCCTCCATCAAGGGCCAACCCCATATATAACTAAATTGGCCCCAACCAAAAAGAAAACATAAATCTTTTAAGTATTTAAACTCAATTCAGTGAGTTTAAAAATTAATTTATTTCAGCAAGTTGAGTTTATTCTGTAAGGAGTAGGAAAAGCCAGAGGCATTTTTATAGTTTAAAAATAGTACCTGGTTATTATTCATCTTCCAGTGAGGCTACTGTCACCTTTCTCAAGCTGGGAAGAAAGAGAGGGTATCTTTTATCTCTCAGAACCCTGGTAATCACCCTTAAAGAAGCAGTGAGTTTAAAAGAAGAAAGCGTGGAGGAAATGAGGAAGGTGGGAGGCAAACAAGACAAAAGGAAAAAAAAAAAAAAAGGGTCTCTCCAGCCCGGAGCCACATTTTACCCCTCACTGCTATTTTGTCAGCATACTGTAGATACAGTCCTCACCAAAGGGACAGACAGCAGGAGCTTTCGAATTAATGACCCATGTGGGTAAAATATTGTCAAGTGAAACAAAATGCTTTCTAAAACCGAAAAGCATAATTTATATGGATCCACCAACTTTACATGAAAGACGAGAGCAAAGTATCTGAAAATCTGAGTTGCGGGTGCACCGATTCAGTAATTTTTAAATGTGTCTGTAAGCTCCCGCTGGACAGCATTTTGGCCGCTGACAGTCCGTAGGGAGGGGACCGCACTGCTGCCTTACACACGTTCCCACTGAGGCAAGGCGATGTCAGCGAATGCGCCTTTGTTTTCAGCTCTCACACTCCAAGCAAGTACCTTCTACGTCCGCATTAGTGCTGTAGTTTCGATTTGCTGTGCTCTGCAGTGATTTAGGTGCTCATACTGGCCCCGAAGAGGACTGCTGAGGTCCTGAAGTGGACTGGACTGCTGAGGTGCTGTCTGGTGCTCTGAAGTGCAAGGAGGTGGTAACATGAAACAACGGGGTAGAAGGACAGAGTCGAGGAAAGCTGGTCACCTCATGGTAGCCAGCAAGTAGAAAGGAGACAGGGAAAGAAGAGAGGGGGAGAGAGAGAGAGAAGGAGGGGGGGACAGAGCAGGGAGCAAGCGGACAGACAGCGACACTAGGACAGGGAGAGGGCAAAAGCCAGCAGGAAAGTCTGGGGGCTGTGGGGTGCATTCTGGTAACCCCAGCACTCAGGAGGCACAGCAGAGGCAGGAGGACTGCTGTGAGTCTGAGGCCAGCCTGGGCTACACAGTGAGTTCAGGGCCAGCCGGAACTACAAAGTGAGACCTTGTCTCTAAAAAAAACTAAGAAATTTTAAACAGCCTTTACTAACAGGCTTCCTTCTGCGTCACTTTGGTTCCCCTGGGCCCCCACCCTACTGGACGGCGCCGCAGGCATTCAGGACAGGTCTGCCCGGCAGTTTTCTGCCCCATATGCCAACAGTCTCTGGAAACACTCTCCAGATACACCTACATTTACGAGTTACTAATTTCTTAATTCAAATAAGATTAACCGTCCCATGTATGTGCTGGTTTTTTTATATATGTGGTACAGTCTTTTCTACTGTTTTATTTTGGTTTTGATACAACATCTCACTGAATTGCCGGGATTGGTGTTACGGGTGCTCTCCCCAAAGCCTATACAAGTAGGGCTGTTCAGACGTGGCTGCATCTAGAGTGTGCGGTACTGGGATTGAGTGGGCATGGTTACTGAGTGGTTTGGCACAGTTCTCAGTGTGGAGAATCAGAAGGTGCTGTTTGAAGGGATAAAAGGGAAAGGCAGGCTGCTGCTTCTGCTGCTACTTCACTGCTTCGTCACTTTGCTCCTTCTGCCTGCTGTGACGCCCTTCTGCTAAGTGCCTCCCTGCCTTGAAGAGAGCCAACTACGGACTGAAACTTCTACAAACTACGAGTCAAAATAAACCTTTCTTTCTTTAACCTTGGGTGTTGGCGATTTTTGTCTCAGCAACAAGAAAAGGAAGACAACTGGACTCTAATTGGTCATGCCCCTGCCTCAGCCTTCTGACCAGGTAAGTTATAGGAATGTGCCAACACACATAAATCAGTCATTCACTCTTACATCAACTGTTTCACATAGGTAAAGTACACATTATTTGTGTGATATCCATGAAGTACAAGGACTGAACAATTACAAAATACATGTACCCTTGAATATTTGTAAAATAGCAATGAAATGAAATATTGATTTGCATCTGTTCTACCTGCTTCCCTAACATTCTTTGAATTGTCAAGTTTGTTTGACTTTAAAAAACATATATTTAAGCTTCCTTGTAATACAAACTTTTTAGGTACACTGACTATTAAGTACCTAACTGTGATCTTCAAATAAGAGTGTAATTCTGAAATACTTCTCACTAAAGCTTCTCACTAGATTTTTTGGTTAAAGACAGAAGCAGAAAGGAAACAAATTCATATTTATATATGGTCCCATGGATCTTGTGATAGTAACTAAAATAATACATTGTTAATAATTTAGTGTTGGCTGAAAACTGTACAACTGTGAGTGATTTACACAGATCAGAGTTGGCAGATTTTGCACCACAGGTGGGTATGAGGTCACCGAGAAATCACTTCACAGTTTTCCCAGAAGTATCCAGTCAAAAAGGTCACTTGTGGTAAAAGATCTTTTGGATTAGTCCTTTAAATCAATGCATGAATTAAAGGCAATTTACATATAAATAGGCTAATACTCTGCCTTTGAAATTAAATGGATTTTTAAAAGATTTAAGTAACTGCAGAAAAGGTCAGTTAGGCAGTAAGTATACATAATGTAATTTTTGAAAACCACTTGTCTTGTTGGTTTATTAATATTTTGTATTCATTGTCAGTGTCATTCTACATTGGGTACATAATTTGCAGTGCACCAAAGTCAAAAGCAGGCCCCTGAAGAAAGGAAAACGTATTTTACAAATCGCTGAAGGAAAGACAAATTTAATGTCTGGACATAAAACATAGTCAAAATTAATCTTTGAGCACATACTAATACATATTAGGTTGAAATATATCGCAGCATATTCCAAATAAGCTTGGCCTGGATCCAGCGAAACCTACCTTGACATTTAGCCTCACTGACAAATGTTCAGCTCTTGCTCAACATAAGAGCTATGAGAAACCTATTATTATCAGCAGAGGATCCTACTCATAATCTTTGATTCCCACTCCCCTTGCAGAGTGAGTAACCTATGGCTTTGTTTAATGCTGATGAAGGGATAGAGTGGAGCTCCCTTTGTATCAAACTTTATCCCTGCTACCTCTACTTTTGTGCATGTCTGTGTGGATATAGGTCAGGGGCAGAGCACTTCCTTGGCAGGCAATTCAATGACCACATGGCAAAGAAAAAAAATATATCACAGGATAAATATGGGGATCATAGGATATATGCAGGCCACTTAGACTGTTCTACATGATACTATACTGTTAAATACAAGACATCCTACATCTACCCAAATACAGAAGTGTAGGACACAAACAGTGATTCCTAATGTACATTACCTACATTAGTTGACAGCAATGTACAAATACTGGTTCACCATGGAGAATATGTACTGTACCAACAGAAGACACTAACCCAAAAAGAAACTATGAGCAAGGAAGGAGTGGTGTGTGGGAATTCTCTATATTTTCTACCCAATTTTTCTCAAAATCTAAAACAGACTTTGTTTTTAAAAAGTGGTAGACACAGGCTGTAGTTTCCCACCAACAGTGGAGAAGGGTTCCCTTTTCTCCACAACCTCGCCAACATTTGTTGCTGGCTAATTCTGAAATGGCAGCCATTCTTTGTGGAGTGAGATGAAATCTCAGTGTTGTTTTCATCTGCATCTCTCGAATGCATAAAACATAGTTTTATGTTGAGCATTTCTTCATATGCTTCTTAGCTGCTCTTACTTCTTCCTCTGAAAAGTATCTGTTCATTTCAGATGACCATTTTTGAACTGGGTCTTTAAACCTGGGTGGACTGATTTTTTTTAAGCTCTTTATATATTCTAGATAGTAGCCCTTTGTCTGAGGAACAACTGGTAAAGATTTTTTCCTACACTGTTGGTTGCCTTTTTGCTCTGTTGGTGGCTTCTTTGCTGTGAAAAAGCTTTTTTAAAAAATGAGATCCTATTTATTGATTTCTTCTGCCAATTCTTGTGCTATAGAGGTTCTGTTGAAATAGTCTTTCCCTAAACGAATGTCTTCAAGAATTTTACCTAACCTGTTTTGCAGCAAGTTTAGAGTGTCTGTTTTAATATTTAGGTCTCTTATCCACTTTGATTTTAGCTTGGTACACGGTGAAAGAGATAGGTCTAGCTTTAGTCTTTGGCAAGTTAAAGTCCAGTTTTTCCAGCACCATTTGTTAAAGAGGCTATCTTTCCTCTACTGAGGATTCTGGGCTCCTTCATCAAAGAGGAGGTGGTTCAGTGTATTTGGAGTAGTTTCTGGATCATCTAATCTACTCAACCTCTGTGGAAATCAGTGTGAAGATTCCTCAAAAAGCTAGGATTGGAGGTCCCATTTGACCTGGCCATTGCTCTGCTAGGTATATACACAAAAGAATTAAAACATTCATTTTGCAGCAACATATGTGCACCCATGTTTATAGCAGCTCAGTTTGTGATTGCTAAATCTTGGAAACAACCCAAATGTCCATCAACTGGAGAATGGATAAAGAAGATGTGGTTCTTTTATACAATGGAGTATTACTCTGTCATTAAAAATGATAAGATTGAGTCATTCATACTCAAATGGATGTACCTTGAGGACATCCTCATAAGTGAAATAAACAGGTCACAGATGTGTAAATATCGTATCTTTTCTCTGGTATGAGAAAATGAAGTTGTAACTGAGTTGTAGTATGTATAGTTGATATTATGAAATAGAAAACATTTAAAAGGGAAGAGAGTATAGGGATAAATAACAAGGGGAAAATGAATGTGGTAATAATAAAGAAAAAAGGAAACAAAGCTTATGTATATAGGGGGTATGGGGTCGCAGGGCAGGGGAAAAGGGGAAAGAATGAGAATCAAGTCATGTCATATTCCGGTACAAATTCTCAATGTCGAATGCGATGATGATGTGTGTTCATAATGTACCAATAAAGATTAAATTTCTTAAAAAAGCAGTAGACAAATTCAATGATATATTTAAAGACACTTCCTTTTGGGCACAGTGCTGCGGTGTTCTATTCAGAGCAAGCCTAGTTCAAGAGTCACGCAGTTTGGGAGCGTCTGGGAGTGCAGCGGGGAAGACAAGTGAGGGAGCGATGCTCAAGCCATGTCTTTGTCACTTGGTTTCAATCACAGCACTTCCCCTTCTATCTCTTGCGTGTACTGTTTCCCTGCAGTGAAGCCCATTAATGAAAGGGCTCCTGGGCAAAAGAGAGAAAAGGCAGTGGCAACTGCGACAGTTAAACTTGAGTGTGTCAGTTTGATTGATTTCAGGCCCCACCAAGGGACGAGTATGTCTGAGTGGGTTACAGAGGCATGGCTTTGGGGATGGCGCGTGGTCTCAGCCTCCGCACTCATACATTTCTCCCGCTCTTTCCGCACCACCATGAACTAGGACGCTGTGCTCCACCACGCCCTTCTATCATGATGTTTCTGCCTTAAGCCAACTAAACCATATGAACTCCCTGAAACATGAACTAAGTTAAAACTCTCCTCTTTGTAGTGGGAGTTGCATATTGTGTCCAGCAACAGGCAAGCTAATTTATACAGCGCTGAAGATCACAAATAGATCCCACCAAAATACCTTACTAATACCCCCATATACTAATTTCCTGAGCTACTAAATAAATAAACATTTAAACCAAACTTCCCACCTAAATGATGACTCTAGAGGTAATACAAAGAAGCTTATAGACTTCTAGTACAGACAAATACTATAACAAAACAAGAAATTGATATATATATAAGACATCTAGTACCTCACTTCAGCTAAAAATACATTTCAGATTTTTAGTCCAGCATCAATAAAGTGTGGGCTGATCCAATTCCCAGGAAGTCTCACCTCCCTAAAACATTTCCTTTATGCAGGAAATCTGAGAGCTAAAGGATCATCACAGATATTACCCTTCATAAAGACATAAACAAGAAGCAACGCATAATGTCAGTGAAGCTTACTCTTTTGCTGCCTTCAGATGAGTATCTACCTCTTCTCCAAACTGCTCTCTCCTCCTCACAGCCACTAAAGAGTTCATTCTCTATATCCTGGGATAGTAGGCTAGTTCCAGACAACGACACGGGGCCAAAGACTTCTCTTGGGGGATGTTGAGAGGTGCTCTGGCAGCATAAAATGGCTTCCTGCCCAAGAATTGTCACTCTACAGCTGAAGAAATAAACACCCTAGATGCTGTGCTCCTTCCAACACCACACACTTCACTACACATACTCAGCTGTTCTGCCATGAGCAGGCTGTTGTATTTTGTTAAGTCTGTATACGTGTTATGCTCAAATTACTCTGCTCATGGTTGTGAGAATAAATATCCATGTATACAAGTATGTGACACACACATACTCACATGGTATGTTCCAGTGAAATCTATGCTGTCAAGAGCCACTCAAATCCAGAGAAACTTCTGGCTCTAAATGCAGGGACACATTTAGGATAAAGACAGTGGGATCATAAATACTTCAAACATTACCAGAATGAATAAACTGAGGAGCAGAACCATTTGCAATATAGCCTTTCTGGCTCACACTGATGACCAGGTGCAAAAGAGTGACTGGGAAATCAAACATGATTAAAAATGCAGAGACTACACCCAACGGGTATGATGTATTTAACAATGAAATCTGGACTCCGTGGCACCACAGCAATCTTGCAAATAGTGATTCTTCATAATTCCCTTGCCCACTAAGGTCCACTACTGAAGAATCACAATACAGGTCCCTCTTAAAGCAGGCAGAATTCTTTACAGGCATTAGTGCTTCCGTAAAACGCATTTTTTCACTTTAAATTGATGGCTTGTGTTTTACCAAGATGAGCCTGAGAAACTGTTAGGAACTTGCATAACACATCAGCTAGGAGTAGCTAAATAATAGTCCTCAGGGGTTTACAGGAAACTGAGTGGCCACCCTGTAGCTGGCGGTTCACTCTCTTACTATAACTAGAAAAGCAAAGGGTGAATTCAAGCTTTAAAAAAATATATTCCAGTCGCTATACGAAACAAGAATGCCTAAAAGAGGAAAGCCAGTTTACATTACTCTTGTTATCTCTGTATAATTCTGAGTGCTCGGTATGATCTTACTGTGTTATGTGTTGTATGTTCATATGGTGTTTAAAGGTTTGTGTTCAGGCCTGAGGGTACATGTAGTTCACTGGTGTAGCACTTGCTTATCTCCCTAAATTCAAAGTAGAATACACGTCTTAAATATTAGCATAAGATGTTGAGATTATTATTAAATAAATGATATATTAAAGAAGGATTTCCCAGAGAAACTGTTGAGGTAGTGAAAAGAAGCAAAATAAGGAAAGGCAAGATATCAGTGGAGGGCATGACGTGGGTAAAATCTTCCAGAACACTTTTCCCAACAACGTGGAACAGAGTGTCCATCCTCACCAACCAGTCCTCAGCCAAAAGGCACCCCGGGTGTTCACGAGATCCTGATCCTGCAGCTCTCAGCACATTAGCAAGACCAGCTCCAGAGGGTTCTGGCAAAATGGGTACAAACGCAGATGCTGGAACGAAAACACAGGAGCTGGGGCAGGTGAACGGTGCCGCACCTGGGCAGTGTTCTGGAAGCTTTGGCCACAAAAGCGCAACAAATGCAGAATTTCTGGATATGGCTATACAGCTATCTCCAGACCAGACAGAGTAAAACGAAACGTATCTTCCTGCTACGATAATTCCTGCTAATTTTTTAAATAAACATGAAAGGAGAAAGATTAGAGAGGTATGCAGAAGCATAAAAAATAAAAGCCCACCTTCCCTCTCCCACCCTCCATTGGCACCTCATTTGGTCCTTTCCAAAGGTGACTCTTCAATACGGTTTTCTATAAATCCTTCTAAGAAATGCACATAAACAAAGACACACTATCTAAATATTCTTTTCCAAAGTAAAGAGATAAGACAAAAGTATACAAAACATTCTATGTTTTGCTGTTTTCACTTAGGAATATATTTAGGATTCTAGAAATGATAGTCTGTAGA
Organism: Petromus typicus; assembly: GCA_004026965.1. Classification (NCBI taxonomy): domain Eukaryota; kingdom Metazoa; phylum Chordata; class Mammalia; order Rodentia; family Petromuridae; genus Petromus; species Petromus typicus. Next base: position 66,317 of record PVIR01005880.1, read on the forward strand.
TACATACTGCAGAGAGATTGGACAGAGAAAAGAAAGAAAGGAGAGTACTATTGGGGAGATGGATAAATAGAAGATAAATGAACAGAGGGAAACTGTACTTCACTGATTAAAGACAGTTTTTAACGTTTGTAAAATTGAGATGTCTTACAATAGACATTTTGGCTCCTCTGAGCACATAGGTCTATAATGATAGTTCCAGATCACTTGATGGTTTAGCAACACAGGGTAATGGCTAAGGACATAGAAACACACTGCCCATTACTCAGATACCTGGCAGTTAGAGGAAGAGACCCATTTATAGAAGATAATGCCCACAACTCCTTAATTTGGGGGGGGGGCACTGTGTGCATGCACTGGGGCTGTGACTCAGGGCTTCGTGCATGATAGGCAAGCACTCTACTACTCTAGTGAGCTACACCCCAAACCCTTTTAAGACTATTATTAACAATGCTGACTAACTTTTAACTTAAATTTTCATGACTCCACAGATGAAACTGATTTATAATCCTCAATTTTGTGCTTTTTCAAACTTTGACTTCCACGTTGCACGGACTCCATAAAAACAAATTGACAGCTTTCTTTATCTGCTATGGATAATTTGGTTTGTTTTATAATTCTTTGATTATGTAACACAGAGTAGCAAATCCACAAAGTTAAGAAGGGCATAAACTAAGAGGTATCTGCCTCCTCTGTCTTCCACCTGCCAAGTCCCTTCCCCAGAGGCAACTCCCTAATACAGGAAGATGTTTCTACATTCCATTAGAGATACAACAACGCACAAACACACATGCACACGCACACACACACACACACACACACACACACACACACACAACCACACTCAAGTAATAATGCAAAGATACAAAGCCTCTTGCTTTCTTTTTTGTTTTACTCAGTCTGGTCTGGAGATAGCTACATAGCCATATACAGAAATTCTGCATTTTATGTAATGACTCCATAATATTCATCATGCACATACAAAATTAATTTTACCATTCTGGGAAAATTCAAAACAATTTGCCTCCAAAAGCACAAAGATCTATCACAACATAAGACATCTAGAAAGATCTATGAGAACTTTTCCAACTTTTTCAATTGTTAATAATTTTTCCTATGTTCTTACATAAATGGATATCTTACTTACCAAAAAATATAGTGCATCAAATTATCTGCCAAACATTTGCTAAGTCTCCTTGGATTCTTTTGATTTCTTCATTACCTATAGGACTTTTCTCTTTTCAATTCTAATTTTGTGTCTTTCTTCTTTCTTTCTCTTCTTTTTTATTAATTTCCATTTTTATTGACATATGTTTGCAACACACAATGATTACATTTTTGAGGGAAGTTGATACATGTATGTAACTCATCTTAATTATTTTTCCTTGAGAAAGCTAATAAGTAAATTATTTTGTTTGGTTTTGATTGCAAAGATAAAGTCCTTGGATTTATATGATTCTGGGTTTATTATTAAATTGGTAAATTTATGATTCTTGTCATTATTATTTAGCTTTCTTTCATTCCCTCTTTGCTATTTCCCTAAAATGCTTCATTTCTGTATTTTTGTTCTTTTATTTGCTATTTTGATGTTTAAAGCTATAAATATTGTTGTAAACATAACTTAAACCACAGCCAGTAAGTTTATATATACTTTAATTTCATTGTTGTCTAGATATTTTTCAAGATTTGGAATGTTTATATGAATTAAAAGCTGTTTACCAAAGAACTTTTAAATGTCTAAATTGTAAAGTTTTAATATAACTAATTTCTAAATTACTGCTTTGTAATTGGGTTATGGGCATTTGTTTGTATTGTTCTATTTTGTTTGTTTGTCGAGACAGGGTCTTGGTCTATAGTTCAGGCTGGCCTTGAATTCATTATATATATCCCAGTCGGGCCTCAAACTTACAGTGATTCTCCTGCCTCAGACTCTTGACTAGTAGAATTACAAGTATGTGCCACCCTAGCTGATGCAATGGACATTTTAATATGTCAAGTCTCTCGAAATTCCCTCTAGAATTTTTTAATCTATTAATATCATATACTGAAAATATTTAAACACTCATAAAAAAATACATTCTCGGGCTGGGGATTTAGCTTTATGGTTCCAGCACCTGCCTGTCTGGCAAGCACAAAGGCCCAGGTTCGATCCCTGGTAACCACATACTATACTGGGCATGGAGACTCATGCCCACAAACAATCAGTACCACATACCACAGTGCCAGGCGTGGTGGCTCATGCCTGTAATCCCAGCACGTAGGAGACAGAGGCAGGAGGACTGCTGTGATGTGAGTTTGAGGCTGAGCTCAGGGTCAGCCTGAACTACAAAGCGAGAACCTGTCTCAAAAAAAAAAAAAAAAAAAAAAAACATTCTCGATGTCAAGGTCTAAAGTCAGATACATATTATCTGACTCCTTTTCACCATATATTCTTTTCAGATTATATGTATACTTGGATATAGATAGATTTAGAGGTTTAAATGCTCTTCTTCAATTCTTCTTATTTCTCCTTACATTTCTGCAGTCTGCACATGTAATATGTTACTGTATTACTGGTTATGTCCTGAACCACACATTGGAGAAGGGTCTTTCTATCCAAGCATATTCCCAGCGAAAGTGATGAGAAAACACACACAGGCCTCTGGAGTCCAGGACTTGGTGTCTGCGTCCCGTACACACAACAGTTCCTCGCACTTCCTGTCAGATGATGCACAAGCTTGGGAAATGCTTCCCTGCCTCTGCTGCCTGATGTCACCAAGACACGTTGATCAGTTCTGAATGTTGAAAGAATTGTGAGTGGTGAG
>PVIR01005881.1:0-69459 GCA_004026965.1 Petromus typicus
GAGCCACCACGCCTGGCACTGTGGTATGTGGCACTGGTTGCTGCTGGGTGTGAGTCTCCATGCCCAGTATTTTATGTGGTTACCGGGGATCGAACCCGGGTCCTTGTGCTTGCGAGACAGGCGCCAGAACCACTGAGCTAACTCCCCGGCCCTATATTTCATTTCTTAAAGTTAACTATTAATTAAAATATTTTGTATACTCTATTATTTCTTCAATTTCATCTTAGAAATACTTACAAGTCATTATCCTCTATGTGGAAAGACTCAGATAATATACAAAGTCATAAATTTTAAATCCCCAACAAGTGAGCTGAGAATGTCTAAATGAAGAAAATCAATGAATTTTCAGATTTTTCTAGATGATGCAAGAATCCTCCCTGTTTCTATTGTTCTCAGGTTGGGAAGAGCAAGAGAAGTTCACTAGATGAAGTGAAAGAGAAAATAGAAAAATTTTAAATAAACAATGAATGGTTCTATATGGTCTGGAGAACTAAATTCTGAAGAGGCCTTGTCTGAAAGAAAGTCTGTATCTGCTTGTACACTTTTTCCCATAGACTTTCAATATATTCCCATGGAAAGTCCAGCAAGACGAATGGAGGCAAGAGCACAGACAAAGGGCCTGCTCTGAGGCCCCAGTGGAATAGTCACTGAAAGGCCAGAGCCTGAATACATAACAGGAGAGGTGGTTCTTCACCCAGGTTATTGCAGTGGCCCTCCAAAGTCTTGGTACAAAGCAATACAAGGGAGAAAAATGTCCCCCAGGAGCAAACAGAAAAGAAAAGATAATGTTGGTAACCATGTCATAAAATAGTGACCTCCCATGGATCTGAAAGCTGGAGAATGCATGGGAAAACATAAAGTATTCTCCAGAGACTCGCTGATGCTCTGGTCTCCACTGACGGGGAAGTTCTGATATTACCCTAAGAATATTTCAAGTCAAGATTGAAACATATCTAACTAAAATTGAAAAGAAAAAGCTCATACTCAGCTCAGCTATAGATCAACTTACTTCCCCACCACCAACACCTCAGTGATACAAGAGGGGACATTCGCTTTTCTCTGATAAGTGTTATTTATTATCACAACTGAAGTGAAACCAGAAATGGTCATATATAAAGATTATCATGCAGGGAATTTACAAGGTCTATGATAAATATGTAAAAAATTTATTTTAAAACATGAAAAAGATAGGATAACAAATGAATACTTTTACCAAAGAGATGAAAAGTATACAGGTAAGTCCTTGAAAATGAAAATGCTGAGATTAGAATATACAGCTTCACAAAATAGCCAGCTGGACAGTGATATAACAAAAACTATTCAGCAGGAAGAGAAGCAAAAACTATCAAACATCCATGGCAGGTGTGAAAAATGGTACAATGATTTTAAATAGGAAATTCAGGTATAAGACAGTGGGAGAGCAGTTTCCTGGCATATGTAAGCAGTTTTACTTGATCTCAGGTTTCAAAGCAAAAAGATTTTGATTACTCATTTGTGAGTTCATTATAAAAATTATGCATGCGTATATACTATGACACCATAATGTCACCTGGAAAATTCCTATCCATCTATCAAAAGAAATAAACAAAATAAATTTACAAACTAAACTCCCATAGCAATGATCATACTACTCAAACAAATTAAATGTCCATCAATGAAGGAATTGTTAGAGTGTAATACAGTCATATCAAAATTTATAACTTCAAAAATAAATAATAATGAGCTATGGATCCTTTTAGCATACGGATGAATCTCAAAGTTATTGTGCAGAGTAAATCTATACACAAAATCGTACATGCTGTATGAATCCCTTTGCATAAAGTCTATATTAGACAAATCTGATTAACAGTGACAGAAATAAAATAAGTGGTTCCTTATTGGGATTGATGAGAATAGAAAACAAGGCAAATTTCTAGGATGAGAGAAATTTCTTTCTTTCTTTCTTTCTTTCTTTCTTTCTTTCTTTCTTTCTTTCTTTCTTTCATTTTTTTTGTTGTTGTTGCTATTGTTGTTGTTGTTGTTGTTTTAGCAGTATCAGGGATTGAACTTAGGCCCTCCTTGCATTTGCAAGGCAGGCGCAGTGCTGCTGAACTAAATCCTTGGCTCTGGGAGAAATAGCATATCTTAATTTTGAGATGTGATTCATAGAGGATTATAAATTATAAAAATACTAATATAATTGCATATTTAAAAATCTAATAGATAGTTCATGTGATCTAAAACTTAATCATACAATATGGCCTGTTCAGTTGACATTATGCAACAAAGAATGAAGAACATTTAAGGGCTTACAAAAAATTAAGTTTGTTTTTCTTACATGTACTGTTCTGAGTAGAAAGAGCTACTATCCTTAATATAGTTTCTCAAGAAACAAGGTATATATATGACATGTATATTATATGTATATATGCTTTGCAATTCTATAAGGTTGTCTTCATCTACATAGCCAAAAGGGAGTTGTTTCTATGTCTCTATGTTCATGTTACAGATCCTCTATAATAGAAAAAGATTCAAGACTATTCATTGCCAGTAATTTTAAATTAACTGAAACTCAAGCACATGACTTCTTTCCTCATTCCAAAAACTTCAAATTAGCTATGTGGCCACATCTACCTGAACTTCCTTGAGAGTGAAGGCAGGGGAGCTACAATAACATTAAGGAGACAGAAAATAAAATATAGTTACCTGAGAGAGTGGAAAAGTAAACTGAGAGAGGAAAGCAGAATGATTGCATATAGTACTGAAGATTCATTTGAAATTTATAAGAAACAAACTTCAAGTAAGATTTGTTACTGTAGTTGTTTTATTTCTAATCATTTCATCTCCATTATATACAGACAGAATATTGTGTTATTCAGCCAGGAGTGGCTTACAAAAAAGAATACAGTGAAAAGCAAGACGACTGTGAACGTATGGGAAGGAATGATTAGAATGACTGACTACTTTTCAAACAAATAAAGAGAACCATCAAAGATCGAGGATTCACCAAACATAATAAGACTAAAAATTTATGAAGCCAAGGGTTGATCTTGGGTCAACTTGATGATAAGCTATGGCCTTATGACTTTGTGGGAGAATGAAACATTGCTATAGATTAAAGTTCAACTGCAAAGTTTGATGGATTTAATCATCCCTTTGTGTCAGGGAAGGATGTACACAACTTTATACAGTAATACTCAACTATTTGACTTCACAATGAAGATAGAAATGATAATGAATAATACAAATTAATAGAAACAACACCATAATTGACCTACTTAGTAAGACATTTTTGTTGTCTTCTAGTGACTAAACTCAATTTCTTATTTGTGTTAGTGATAAAATTAAGGTTCAGAAATTATGACAAAAGCCTAAACTAGACAAAAAGACTCTTCACATGTCAACATTCCTTCTTTCCATTACACTATGCAATTTGGTTTGGTTTGGCTAAAGTTCAGTCTTATGGGAAGAAGAATGAACATACAGCATTGTCTCATTGTTTCCATCCCATTATTTCTAAATGTCTTTCTGATTCTGTAATTCCTATTACAAGATCTTAGACACTGATGCTAACAACTACATTTTTTCAGACCCTGCATGACTTCTTGTGTGCTTTACCTTAAAATATCATGGAATCTAATGCTACAAATTCAATGTTTTCATCTGGCTGGTTTGAGAAGTAGTCAGAGAAAAAGAAAATAGGGGTTGATAATGAGAAAAGCAGCAAGTTTTTCACACTTTTCCAAGTAATTTTCAACTGAAAAATCTGAAGATGAGCCTAAGCACTATAACTGGTAGGTGGTGTTTATTGAGTTTTTTTCTTACATTCTTGAATAATTTCACATTACTTAGGCTGTGTCATTATGCATTTCTATCACAATAGGAGAAAAACATTAAACTAATGAATGTCGTGTCTCGTTTGTCAAGATCTGAGTCACTAGCATGAAGCATTCTTCATTGCAAATATAATTGGAGACATCCAGCCATATTGCACCTATTCAAAAATACCCCAATTGTTAGTAATGAGCCATTTTCCTAATATATTGAACACTGAAAATAATTTGACATATGGAACAAACTATTTGAGACCAGATGATTGTAAGAGAAAACTAAATGAGAGAGGCTGCATGTTTTGCTTCCTCTTCTGAAGAAATCTTTGAGAAATAGTTTCAAGACTATTTGAAAAATGACTACTTACGGAATGTCACATTGTTTAAAAAGTTATAATGAAACAAGTTCCCATTTTCCTAGAGATATCTGTCAAGATGCTACTCTTGCTACCACTGAATGTGTGTCCTTGATTATAAAAACCTCATAACTGTTTAAAAAGATCAGCAAGCTGACTAGTCCATGCACAGTTTCAATGTACTGAGGCAATGAAAAGTCAAAGCAGAAAAGGTTAAAAATCACTGATGGAAAAGACAGAAGTCAGTCTTTTTTCCATCTCATGTATGAAACCTGCATGAAGAAGAGATAAAATTCTAAGGGTAGGATAATGAGAAGGGACAAATGCTTTGCAAGACTCCTGGGCTAGTCTTTTTTGACACATATTGACTGTGAACTTTTGCATAATAGAATTAATCCTTAAATATTGAAACACTAATATACCTAAAAAATGAATCAAATTCAGATATGCCTGTTCACACATACTGCATGGTTGGTTGGTCTGCCTACAATCACTAGGTCCTAAGGCAGAAGTAACACACTTGACCTATGCAAGTACTTATAGGTGTCTCTTCCATATAAGATAATCCTGCAAAAATGTGTGTTTAGACAGGTAAACTCTAATGATTTCTACTTCTTGATATTCACAACTTCCTCTGATTTTCTCTAGTTGAGGGTGAGAAAGCATGTGATTTGCTTCTAATAAATGGTTTGGGGTAAAGGTGAACAGATATCACTGGCCTAATTATATTATATCACTTGACAGAGGTGATGGAATGTCATGCCTGTAAATATGTTACAGTATCTAAAAATCTATTTGTACAAGATAGCATCTTGATACACTGGATTTCCATACTCTGCTGATCAATTTGATGAAGTAAAGTACTATGTTGAAGAAATCTCCATGCACAGAAACTGCAGATCAGTTTTATAATCTGAGGGAACCTTCTAGATAATAGCTAATCATAAGCCAGCATATTCAGTAAAACTATAAGAAAATGAGTTACACAGATATTTGAATGAGACTGGAAGTGAAATTTTCCCTAGTGAAGCCTCCAAAAGAAATCTCAATTCTGGCCAAAGTTTTGACTGCAGTTTTGTGAGAAATTGGAACAGAAAACCTAGATAACCCATGCCACATCATGATGCACAAAACTGGTGTCAGATACTGGCACAAATTCTCATTGTGGAGTGCAATCATGATATGTATATGTAATGTACCAATAAAGTTTTCAATTTAAAAAATGGTGGGATAAGGAGCATGTGTGTTCTTTAAGAACGAGTTTGGACTAACTTGTTAGGCAACAATACGAAATGCAATATATGAAGTTCTCCAAGCCATCATAATCAGTAAGTTATACAGAAAATAAAGGATTTCATGATGAATATGGAGATGAGACAGGTCTTTTTAAGGTAATGCAAATACATTAACAGCACAAAATAAAATTTTAAAACTTCCCAGAAAATTTTAAATATATGGCAAGTTACTAACAAAACCACAATAGTAAATGTTCACTGAAACTATTAAAGGTAGCTGTAAGGAAGATAGTGCAAAGGTTAGAATTGCTAAGTTATGAGTTCAGAGGTAAAACGCAGAGATCCAGAAGAACTGAATGATAAATGGCCCAAAGCAGAGCAGGTTGTCTAATCCATTAGGAAGCTCCAGGCAGCAAGTGAATGCCACATGCAGAGCGGCAGTTGCTGAAGTTTCTGGAAGAAAGTCCACTGCCTTGAATGGTGTGAACAATAGACCTGTATTAAATCACAGTCCGGAAGTGTGTAACCCCAGCACAGATTCATAGAATCAGCGTTGGCGTACACAACATGATCATCTGTGATCTTATGCATAGAAAATTTGACGAATGGAGACTTAATGCAGTATTTGAAGGTGTATAAAGATACAGCCACATAAAAGGAACAAGCCCTGGTCTACTATTACAAAATCCAGATGCATCATGTACAAGTACAAATTCTCAATGAAGAATGCAATTATAATGTATACCTGGAATGTACCTATACACTCATTAAAGAGAAAAGGGTTATTATACTTTAAATATTATCTAATATAATTCAAAATAAATGAGAGACTTTTAATGTTCTCATCATAAAGAAGTGATAAATATATAGCCCAGATATCCTGATATTAAGTATAAAGTTATAGAAACATTTCATGCTGCCCTGTGAAAATGAAAAAATTTCTAACCTCCTTCAGTAAGAGAATAACAAATTTTGAAGTTCTAGCTCTAATAGCTTTAACTTAGTAGACTAGAAATTTGACATTTCTAATAACTTCACAAGTTATCTCAGTTCTGATTCCATGGGTATATGAGAACTACGCCATAACAAATGAGGACAAGGGACACAAAATTGAAACTTTGGTATGTGAAGCCAAAAGCCAGGCTTGGCTGGGCTAGAGTTTAGCCCAGGCTGCTTTATCCTGACTCCTCCTTTGGCTCAAACCATACAATCAGTCCACAACTGCCCAACTCTCTACATACTTCTATCAATCCACAAATACCCATCTCTCTACATGCTTCAACCAATCCTCCGCCAACCCGACCCATGTTGTTACACCTCTTACTATTTTCTATATAACTGTGTATTTCATAATAAAACCTGAAGTGTTATCTGAAACCTCCCCGGAATCTACATGGTGACTCTGCATATTCATCCTACTTATTTGAGTTTCCATTAACCCCAAAAGCACAACAATAGGTATGCTTCAGGCTTCACCCAGAATTCAAACCATGTGGAAATCATCAATTGAGTTATTCTCAGAGAGCTAGCAGTCTTAAACTTTATGAATATCATCTGACCTATCCATGAGCAGGCTCTGTACATTTGTATTTTAGTAACTATACTGGTCACATTCTCATCACTAATAAAAAATACTCAACACCCTCCACTTAAAGGTTATTATAAAGATTTACTTTGGCTTAAAGATTTAGAGGGTTCAGTCCTTGGCCACTGGCTCCACAGCAAAACATGAGGCAGAATCCCAGGGGCTTAAGAAAAGTGAGAGAGCACCGAAGAGCCAGGGACAGAAACATAACCTTTCCAGGTCCTGGCCATGAGCCACCTCTGCCAAGGGCCTACTCAAAAGAGCACAGAATTCACCAATGAGTAGAGCGCTTCCATGATCCAGTCACCTTCCACAGTCCTGAGATGGAAGACACTTCAGATCTAAACTGGAACAGCAGTTCCCAAGACATTTCATAGCTGCTATTGTGTATTTATTTAAACAATTATTAGTTTACTTAATTGGCTGTGATGATTCTATTGAAATATTTCTAGTATTTTGATCATGAATGCAGAAATTTTTAAAACTTAATTTGTATGTAATATATATATACATATATATGTATATATATATATGTATATAATCAGATAGTTTTCTTTCTCTCTAAATAATAAATATCTTATTGCTTTTATCTGTGATTTCTGCAGTAGATAGGAGTGTTGAATTTGTAGCCAACTTCCTAGGGTTTAATCATAGCTCTAAAATCTATGTCAAAATCTTAGGTGTAAGTGATCTTACCTCAGTTTTTGTACTTCATCATGCTAATAATGTGCCTAGTACATATGTTCATACTGGTTGTACTTTGAAGAATTGTGATCAGAAGTATATATTGTAATTGAGTGAAACTAATTTCATAGAAAATGTTAACTAATCTAGCTTTTTTGTCTCTTTATGACACCAATATCATTTTCTCTTGAATTCAGCTATATATTGAACAAGTTTGTATATAATCTTATCCAATATTCTTGTATACTTTTTAGCATTAGCTCATTCCTCTAGATTTCAAGAAGTAGCCTAGATGAGTGTTCCTCAAATTAAAGTGTATGTATGACTTGTACTAAATCGCCCAGAATGTTTGTCCAAAAGATAGATTCTCATATACCCAAAACCAAACATATTAAAATGGAATTTTAGAGCAAGACTCCTGGAACCTACATTTTAAAGCAGTGGAACCGATAATAGCTACTGTTGGGGGATTTCCAATTTAGTGCTTCAGGACAGAAAAGACAACTGAAGCCCTACAGAAGGGACGAACACCAATTATATAGGTTCCCTTAGTTAATTTTCCTCATGAATAATTTCTGACTCACACAAGCAAGGGGCAGATGCTTAAAATGTCAGAGCTGTTTTTCTTTATCCCTGAATTTCAGAGCATTGTTGACTTTCTGATTCTGCTTGCCTCAATAATGAATGAATTCATGAGTGGTTGAGAACCTGTTGTGGGAATTTCCCAGCAGAACTGAAGCAAAAAAGGCAACTTCAAGCACTAGAGACATTGGCCTATAAGTCTGGGTTGGCTTAGGTAGAGAAAAGAAATACTTTTCTGCTTTGAGCTTATTCAAAGGCATACTGAAACTACAATCCATCTGTTCTTTCAGTTTTTTTTAAAGGTTTTATTTACAGCAATTAAATGTAGCATATTAATCTATATTCCAATAAGTTTAGATCATGTAATTTAAAGTTGTTTTTTTCAGGCGGCATCCTCTAAACATTATAGTACAATACCTAACCTACTAAATTCAATCTTTATTAAAAGAATATCAATGGATATTTAAACTATTGAAGCTGTACTTTCAACAAACAAAGAGGTGGGATTAAAATATAGTCAAACAGTTGGGAAATGTCCTTCTCAATGTAAGAAAATGATTACAGGGTTTACTGTGTAGGCACAGTGCTAATGACAATATAGTAAAGAATCAGGCATGCTTCGTACTTAGAGAGATGATTTCTAATTCTGAGAAAGGAAGTCAGCAATTTGTTACTGATGATATGAAGAACTGTGGTCTTTATTGATGCAAGAAAAATTTCTGCTGCACAAGCTCAGCTGAAAACAAAGACCAGACTGAACAATACAGATTAAATACTCTCTGGAAGGATAGAAGGATGTACAGGGGCCATTGACACAAACCATTCTGCAGACATGATCCACCTTCTGAGAAATCTCACTGGCTCACAATCAGAGCAGTATGTACAAACTCCAGATTCTTCCCAAGTATTCTGATAGCATGCCATTTCCACCGAGCTACTAGATACCAAAAACTAGCAAAGTAGTCAAACACACACACACACACACACACACACACACATGCATACACACACACACATGCATGCACACTCCACTTCTGGGTATTTACTTGAAGTTTGAGTGAACATATTTGTTTCCCAAGTATAGCATGTCTCAGCAAGAGAAATCCTTAGAACTACTTGAGATTTAGTGTTAAACTACAAAATGTTTTCACAGAAAAATATCCAAACATGACAGAGCTAAAACCAGGCTTACAAAAATTCAGATAATTTTAAACAGAAAGATAGAGTTATAAAATATGTGGTACTTAGGATTTAGCAGGGATTTAGGAAGGGCAAGGGCCAGGATTCAATCCTTGGTAACCACATACAACAATGCTGGGCATGGAGACTCATGCCCACCAGCAATCAGTACCATGTACCACAGTGCTCAGTGTGGTGGCTCACACCTGTAATCCCAGCACTCAGAAGACAGAGGTAGGAGGATTACTGTGAGTTTAAGGTTGAACTCAGGGACAGCCTGAACTATAAAGTGAGACCCTGTCTCAAAAAAAAAAAATTGTGTTTAGGGAAGAAAGTTCTTGCATTAAGCAGTGGCTAGAGTAATAGCAACTGAGAAGAAAAATTAGCATATAAAGCATAAAATTCACCTAGGATGCATAGGTCCCTTGAATCTTGTTATAGATCACAGAGTGTTAGATAGCAATATTTATGAAAGATTAATTTTTTAAAAAGTATTTGGATATTTTATATAAAATGTAAATTTCATACTTTGGTTCAGAAGCATTCAAAATACAAATAACATATTTTACCTCTTTATTGCTGTGGAAAATAGAGGTGCATAGATAGTAAAATATTCTGTTTAGCAACACTGCTAATCACAGAACCCAGGTCTGGGTTTTCCATCCCATTGATTACACCAGACTATACTTTTGGTCTTCCTTTCAATGTATATTGGTCATGAAGAGACTAGTTCTTTTAACATGAATACCTTGCCACAGTATCATGAAGTAAAATATAAGTATAATAAAATTATAAATTAAATCATGAGGAGAGAAACATTCTACTGTGTCTTTTCCATGCAAAGTCACATTTATAAAATGTTGCTGTGGAACACCTCCTCTCCTCTCAGACATCAGCATCTATTGTGGTAGGTTTGTTGCACTCAGAGCAAACACACACATATACACACACTGCTTAAAGACCGACCTGGAGGCTATAGTCTACCTCTACCTTTTATGTTGTGCTATGAGAATCTATGACAATATCACGGCCTTAGACACTGTTCTGTGGCCTTAGTTCTCTTTCTCAGTGAAGGTTCCAGAGCTGCTCTCTGTACAGGTGATTCACAATGCTGGGTGAAGGATGAGTTAAGTCAGTTGAAAGAAGATGCATGAGGCTCCAAAGATGTGTTTGTACAACAGTGACATTTGAATATGGTTCTTTAAGTACAATGTGTGCAATTATTTTTGCCACTATGAGGTTTTATTCTGAAATTGTAACTCCAAAGAATTACCATGTAAGTATTTGAAATAACAACGCTTAAGCGAAAATGTTTGTAACTGAAAGTAGTTTTCAATTTTTAAAAACAGACTGATGATCCTTCCACTTACAAAATTGTAGGGAAATAAACACTCAGGTAATATCAAATATTTCCATGCTGAGTTGATGGATGATGGCTTAGAAAAGTTGAATTGCTTTAGGCCCTTCTGAAAAGGAAATTTCTTCATATATGAAGCATATTTGGATATAAAAGACAGAGTTAACTTCTGTGGTAGTGGTACAAAAAGCCTTGTGGTTCATTCTCCAAGAGAAGCAATGATAATAAATAAAAATTATTTTGTATAATTTATTTAAGTAAGGTCTCTGGGAAGTGTCTTAAATGCATGTAGGATACAAAGAGACACATACTCAACAGAATTTTAAAATATCAGTAATAAAATCTTAAAAAATAGTGAGAATGCTAGCCTGAACTACAAAGCGAGACCCTGTCTCAAAAAACCTAAAGCAAAAACAAAAACAAAAACAAAAACAAAACAAAACAAAAAATAGTGAGAATCGTGGCATTAGGGCCATAAAGTTTTCTCTCTCTCCATACTCAGAGCAGTATGATTGAAACTCTGCATAGCACATGCAGCCAAGAAGATGGGGCTCTCTTACCAAAAGCCCGGTTCCAAAGCAGAGCTGCCATAGCTCCTGGAAGATGGATCATAAGAATACCTTTCCTCCCCAGCTTGGTGCAGCACATGGAATGAAATCAGAAATAAGTACCACAGACAAACATGAAACATATACACATACACAGAAATGGGGCCATATAGAAATTAGGAAGAAAGAAAGTGGTTAAATACCGTTCCAAATTTGGGGGAGGAGATCTGAAATTAATGCTAATAAGAATTTATAGCAATCAACACAACTTAAGATAATGTAAAAATAAGGTAAATCTAAGATGAGTAAAGAATACAAATAATAAAACTTAGGTTTGGGAAAATGAAATAAAAATCAAAAGCTAAAGTACAAATAAAATTAAAAATTGTGTTTTATAAAAATCAAAAGAACTGGCAAAACTTTGTTAAAACTGACAAAAAGGACAAAAAATATGGAAAGTAGGAATTATGGAGTTGACAGAATGTAGAGGATTTAAAAAAATAAAATAAATTGTTCTCAGAGAATTAGATAGCATATATCAAGGGGAAAGTATCGATTAGTATTGTGTATATATATTTATAAACATATGTGTATGTGTATATATGTACATATGTATATATATACATATATATGTATGTATTATATCTTTATATATATCTAAAGGCCCAAGAATAAATTATGGCCCCGTCATAAGAGATCAACTTCATAATTTTAAAATTTCCCACAAGGACAGGGATGCTACATGCTGGAAGGATGCCTGCTTCACAATCATGAGGCCTTGGGGTTCATCCCCAGCACTGAAGAGATGTCAAGCCTGGATAGTTTCACTGGTGAGTTCTAATAGCATTCTGGAAAACAATAATCACCAATCCTTCACAAATTCTCCAAGAAGTGAAACATTTAAAAATTTTCCAAAATAATTATGAGGTCAGTAATAATTTTATCACATGATGCAGTGACATAACAAGAAAACTACCAAATTCTGAATAATACAGGCACAAAGATCCTCAACAAAAAAACATCTGGAAGTAGAAGAGTTGATCAAAAGAAACAATAAATGTTTGAATTTAAAATACAATCTTATTGAGGGGGATTAATGACAATGCATCTTTTACTGTAAGAAATTCTTTAAATACTAACTATACTTTTATCACACTTTATCAATTAACCATTTACTGCAATTTCTGTCAAATAAAAACATTATGTTAGGGCCTCATCCACCTTATTCACAGAATCTGACACCATGAGTCTTCTGTGTCTTCCTCAAAGTCAAAAAAAAAAAAACAGTGAAAGGTAAACTCTGTGAATCCATTCAGGACACATAAAAACATGACTAAAGACTTGCAAAACTGCTTCAGAAAGTAACCAGAATGATCGTGATTGTGTACAAGCTGAGGGGGAGTATTTTGAGGTAATGTGCATTTTTTATAATAGTTTCCTTTCAAATTTTAACATTAACTATTTCTTCATTATACCATATAAAAAGTATTACATACCATAAGCAGTGGAGATTTATTCCAGGTACTAAGGGATGGTTCAACATTCAACAACCAGTTAGAGCGGATCCTTGAATTACAATCAGCCTGACATATGGGACAACTTGGATCATGACTGAAATTTAGGTTTTAACAATGGTCTTCGGTTATGATCTGAATGCTGGCTGCTTGTACTTCCAGATGTTCTCAGGCATAGACTTAACTCTTAAAAGAATTCTGGAAGGAATATGACCACATCCTTTCCAGTGTGCGGTTAATTCAGAAATTCTGGGCCAATTTAGCTCTAGGGACACTGAGATCTGCTTACAGAGGAGAGAGACTTTGAAGGCTATGAAAGGGAATCTGAGCCTTCAGTTCACCAACATGAGTTATAAGAAGTCCTTGTGAATGAATTGAGTTCCTAATTTAAGGGTCCATTTTACTGTGGTCCACCAAGGGTATAGTATAAATATGGTTTGTTCTTCCTGAAATTTATGCTGAAATTTAACCAATATTGTGAGGTGTTAAGAAAGCTCAAAGTCAATCTGGTTTTGGCATTGAGAGTTAAGATCTTTGGAGATGATCAGGATTAAATAGTGTCATTAGGTCAGAATTTCTATGACTGTATCCTGACATCTTTATAAAATCAGGGAGAAAGGACAGAAGTGACACAGTAACACACATCCATGCTCTGTGTTTGCCAAGTGACATTCTGCATCACCGCAGGCCTCTTAGCAAGACAGCCATCATCAAATGTAGCCCTTCAGCCTTGGATTTCTGGAAGAGATCAAATTAAATCTGGTTTTCTTTTCTCCTCTGTCTGCATATGAATTTCTTGAGAAGTTGTGCTGACCTTCATTTTTGGAATGTTATATTTATTCCAAGTTGAGTACGAAACAAAGTTTATGTCAGCACAAAAAAGAGAACAACATTGACATGTCAACAGAACATGGGACACAATGCCTGGCAGGCAGGTCATTTATGACATAGCTGCTTCTTGTTAGCCTTTCCAGGGTTTTAGAGCTGCTCTTAACTCTGGTTTGGACCCTTATTTATTCCTGAATTTTCTTCTATGTCTCATGTCATCAATACCTTCTCCATTTCCACACTGGATATTTCCCCCTAAGAACGTTAAGGTGGATACACTACACTGGGAGGAATAGCAGGTTATATTTTACACCTGAGAGGGTACTGCAGTGAACTCAAGCACTGCAGCAGTTCTCAAATATCTCAGCATCAGTTACCTAAACAACAGTACTGGGAGCATAGCCTGATCCTACTTCCTCCCTACTTCAAAAAGGAACCTCCCTCCCTCGGTCTCAGAGCTGCATTTTCTGATTCTACTCAATGAATTTTTATTCTGTTCAGTATGTTACACTCCAATACCAGAGGAAGCTATACTGAAGTATCTTAACTATTGTCCAAATCCATTCTTGCCTTTCTCTGTCCACAGGGAGAGCTTTATGATCCCTTTCCCCATTGCACTTAGATGTATATGTTAAATGTGTGTTTCTCCTCAGCAGGATAGGCTCTCCTACATATTTTTTCACACTTCTAAAACCAAATATTATCTATAGATTTTTTTCCAGGAAGCTGGGTACAGTGTTTCATGTTAGTAAGTAATTTCAGCATTCTGAGAGGCTGAAAAGAGGATTGCAAGTCTGAGCCCAGTCTGGGCAATTTAGTGAGAGCGTGTTTCAAAGCAAAAGGGTATAGCGGTGCCCCTTTGCAAATTTAGTGCAAAGACCCAGTTCAGTTCAATCTGCAGTACAAAAATTAAAATCTCAAAGATATACTTTCTATTCTGTACCAATAACTCTACCTTCTTATCTCTCTCCCAAGCTAAACATATTGACTTCCGTCATTTCTGATGCATTAGCTTTTCACTGTCATGACTCCATGACCGAACGCTTGACATAAATAACATAAAAGTGGAAGGGTTTATTTTAGCTTGTTTTTTAAGCAGTGTCAGTCTACAGTAGGCTAACACCATTATTTTAGGCCCATGGCAAAGCCAAAAATCACTGAAAAAGGGCATGACAGACAAGCTGTTCTGATAACAAGAAACAAATGGAGAGACAAAGAGAGTATTAAAGTGACAAGCAAATTGCCTGGGCACTAGATGTATCCCCAGAGTCATGTCTCAATATTTAAGTCCTTCTAACTACACCCCACTTATGTTTCTATCACATCACAATAATGTAGTGAAATGATTATTTCATCAATGCATTAACCCCTAAATGAGTTTAGAGCTATCACGATCCAGTCATATCCTAAAACTCAAAGGCAGTTCAGCCCTCAACACAGATAGCTTTCTGGGAGAACCTTCTGTGGCCAAACTGTAACAGCTGATTTTCCTCATGGATGTTGTCATGCCCTTTGGGGAGACTGGTAATCTCTTTGAGTTAGACAGTGGGTCATTGTGAGTGTATACCATCTAGATGTTTGTTCAGAAAACAAAATCCTACATGAATTAATCTTGAAATCTAAAAATGACAAATGAATTCATCTCAAAAGTTGCTCAGATCTTTTCCACTTTTATTCTCCCATGATTCTCTTTCTTTGTCTTGCTGTGTATCACTGTATGTACCTTTCATCTTTACTGTGATTTCTTCCCAGAGTATAAATTAAGGTAAAAATGATGAACTTCAGACTTCCTGAGTTCAATTATAAATTTTGGGTTTGGGGCCAGGGATTTAGCTCAGTGGTTCCAGCACCTGTCTTGCAAGCACAAGGACCCAGGTTTGATCCTCCAGTAACCACATATAATACTGGGCATGGAGACTCCCACCCAGAAGCAACCAGTACACATACCACAGTGCCGGGCATGGTGGCTCACGCCTGTAATCCCAGCACTCAGGAGGCAGAGGCAGGAGGATTGCTGTGATGTGAGTTTTAGGATGAACTCAGGGCCAGCCTGAACCACAAAGTGAGACCCTGTCTCAAAATAAATAAATAAATAAATTAATTAATTAATTAATTTTGGGTTTGTCGAACATAGTAGTTGAGAAACAGACATAGAAACAAAGGAAGAAATGTTAATTTACTCTGCTTTTTGAAATTGATTTACTTTTGTGTAAATATATTTCACAAAAATGAAAGTATTTCATTGATAGTACAAAAATTATCACTTGAAAAACAATCTAAATATATAAATAAATATATAAAAGAAATGACTATTTGGTCTCATGAAATGTAAAGTAAATACACAATTGACAAGAATGAGTTGAAAAGTTAAATGGTAAGATAAATCACCTTAGATAAACACTACTTTATTCTTTAGAGGGAGAACTGAGGCTTGTTCATAGACAACAAATGATAAAGGAAAGTCCACTTGATGATGTTTTATTGAAAATTAAGATTACTTCTCTTGGTGTTGCTGAATTTTAAGATGGAATTAAAGATCAAGATCAAAAAGCCAACTGAGATGCTTTACTTTCCATGTTAAGACAACAAATAACTATACAACAAACAGAAAAGGTTACATCTTCACTGGAATTCTTTGCAATGGTTGAATTGTAAAAACTGCTGAGAAATCAGTGTATGTGGTCACCGGACTTGTTTTCATTGAGCCAATGTTGACTCTAATCCTGTCATTAGAGGATGAAAGTCTTGCTGGAGACAGGTGTAAAGGAGAGCCAGAGAACAAGGACAAAGTTAACTAGCAATGTAGCTGGAAAGGGAAATAGAAGAGTCATTAAGATAAAGGAGAGATTGTGCCATTATTGGACCTATTTTGTTCTTTTGTTGTTTTTGTTGTTTTTCTTGAATGGGAAAAATAAACATATTTGAATGCTTCGAAGAATATTCAGAAATGAATGAAAAATACCTAGGACAGGATCTAAAGCTTATGTAGGGAATAGAATCTTTCTAGAAAAAAAAAAAAAGCCACTTCACTTTAGTAAGACCAGGAAGACTGGGAGTAAAGATGGAAGGAATTTCCACATGAGAAGGTATGAGATTTCATGTCTATCTACTTTCATGTACCTAAGGGTTTATGAAATCAGATGTACCCTTGAATATATGTGAAGCATAAAACAGGAAGAGGCAGCAAGTAGAGGAAGAGATATAAAATAAATGTCTCAGAAATCTGGACAATAAATGTGTTAGAGAGAGCTAGCTTATTTGTGAAAAAGTGTTACAAATCCATTTGATATTTGTGACTATAAATTTAAAACAAGGGAAACTGAAGAAATGTTTCTTTTCATTATTATGCATCTATTTTAGCCAGAGTTTATGGTTAGCAAGGTTTTAATTTAATAAGCACATTTCAAGAATAAAGATACATGTATACCCATGTTTATAGCAATAAAATTCATAATAGCTATATCTTAGAAGCAGCCTATACATACATCACCAGATGAATGGACAAAGGAAATGTAATGTCCATGCACACATCAGCTTGAGTTGTTGGCAAGAAAATGAGCACACTTTAAATCCATAGTATTCAGTGAAATAAATCAGACACACAGACTTAAATTTCACATGGTTTCTCTCATATGAGAAATCCAAAATATAAATAAAAGATATACAATAGAAACATATAACAACTTTCCAAAAGGAATGTAATCATTATGTAATTTCAACATCTACTAATAATAAATATAAACAGATAAAAAATAAAAAAGGAACAAAGTCAAAGGCCAGCACAGTCTAACACATTAATAGGAGCCCCACATGTAATTTTGGGTTTTCTAGTAGCCAGAGTTTAAAAAGTGGAAAGGTGAAAAGTGCAACTAATTTTAATGGTATATGTGTATATGTATTTTTTTAAATTTGTGGGCCCAAATATTATTTTAATCTATAATATTATGGTTTGGATCTAAAATGTTCTCCAAATGTCTCATGTGTTTGGAAGGTGACTGGACGGTGGCAGCACAAGACCTGATTTATATTAGCAGCTGGGATTAGGTTGGAGGTGGGTCTCTGGCCTTTCCCCTTCCTCTCCTCCCTGCAGCTGCTTTGTAGTCAGGAAACCATGGCCTGAAACCTTGAGCCAAAAGAAACTCTTTTAACTTGTGATTCTTGAATGTTTTGTCTGAATGATGAAATGTTAGACATGTAGTCACTATAAAAACTATTGAGATATTTTACATTCTTATTTTGTGATAAGTTCTAAAATGATAAATGTTTAAGGTGCTAGACATGGTACTTAGCCCAAATAGATCATTACACAATGTTTTTAGTATTACAACTTCAAGTGTTATCTTCTAAAGATATATAATTACTAGGTCGATCAAAAGTAAAACTAAAAACCAAAACTCAACATAGTTCAAACTTAGTATCTTAATTCTGATGTTAAATTTCCATTAAGAACCACCTGTATTTATCTTACCTAAAATGTATTGCAAAGCAAGTAAATATTCTTACTAAGTTGTCTCAAAATGTAAATTTACAGTCTGCAATAGTAGAACCAATGATTTTAAACTTTGAGATTAATTTGTATATTAAACTTTATGTCCTTTAGGCCCTTGTAGCCATGATTCTGACTCCCCATCCCTGTTGGGTACATTTATATCTTCAGTATCCATGTGTATGAACAATTTTTAACAATGCGGTTCTCAAAAATGGATGAGAGATCTGAGATCTCTGCAGAGGGAAGGCCACTGAGAGTGAGAGCATAATGTCATCACTGGGTTAAAAACCTAGATGGTGAAATAACAGAATGCCTGGACCTGCCCCTGGATATGACTAGGTAAAAGGTGGTAATAATCACACATGTCAAAGGGTGGCCACAGGATTCTTGGTCACAATACGAGGAAAGACAAAATCATCAGAATTAAAGATGACAAGGAACTGGGAGTGTAGAACTTTGGTCAAATTTCCCACAGAGATGCAGCAGTTAAGGTGGATGATGTCGGGAATCAGGGAAGGAAACAAAAGACATGAGCCAAGAACCTAAAAAAAGGAGAAAACCTGAGCAGAATGCTAGTGCTGACCAAAGAAGAAGGGAGTTGGTCAGCTTTTTTTTTAAAAAATAAAGAATGGATTAAATGGAGTCTGACTGTCAGAGGATATACCATTCCTTGTGCCAACGGAATAGAAAATAGGAAAATGAAAAAAAATAATAATAAGGATGAGGATAAGAAAAAATGTCAACCTAAGCCTTCATCACAATTGAGTCCAGAGTGACAAGCTAGTATGACCTTGCCTAGCATTCCCTGAGTCCTGAGGAAGCATATGGTGGAAGAAAAAAAAAATATTAAATAAAATACAGCTCAAATGTGTTAAGGACAAATATTGACTCTGAAAAGTGCAAATAACCACAGAAGATTTTAACAGGACTGATATTAAGATATTTTTCTATTGGACCACAAAGGTCAGTAACTAACAAATGCTCTGGATTCATTGCTGTGGGTTAAGGAGGGTGGTAAAAAAGTATCTTGAAGAAAGGGATGAATAGCATGTCCACCCTCACAGGCAAAGCTTCCTACTCAAATAGATACTGTGCCTGGGAGAAGAAACACATAGGTACAGGCAAAACACAAAATTCAGACACTCATTAAGTAGTGTTAGAGTCAGGGGAAGAGGATGTAACAAGAATCCTTGTGGTAAACTCTAGACCCTCGTGAGTCACACAGTAAAAGGATTAACAATCAAGAAGCAAAAAGTCAGAACCCTGAGAAAAAGGATGAGTTCAGGCTCAACTCTTGCCACTCTGAATACCAGCAGCCAAAGGCCAAAAACTGTAGCAGCAGAAGCGGGAGCATAAGAACCCATAACCTGAGCTTGCTGCCCCTTTATTTGGTACCAAGCCTTCAACCCATATTCCCAGCATGCCTAAAACAGGGTAGTCCCACAATAATCCCTGTAGTTAAAGGTTACATAGGGCCGGAGATTTAGCTCAGTGGTTCTGGTGCCTGTCTTGCAAGTGCAAGGACCCAGGTGCAATCCGTGGTTAAACACATACCATACTGGGCGTGGAGACCCAGGCCCAGTAGCAATCAATACCAATACCACAGTGCTGGGCGTGGTGGCTCACACCTGTAATCCCAGCACTCGGGAGGCAGAGGCAGGAGGATTGCTGTGATGTGAGTTTGAGGCTGAGCTCAGGGCCAGTCTGAACCACAAAAATCGAGACCCAGTCTCAAAAAAAAAAAAAAAAAAAAAGAGGTTACATAGAGCAGGGCAGACATCCTTAATCCCAGTAAGTCCCAGTAATCCAAAAGCCAATAATCCTTGCAGTTTAAAATCTCATAGGGTGGGGCAGATGTCCACAATAACAGTAGTTGATCCCACAAGGCAAGGCAGACACCCATAAATCTAAGAAAGTAAGTCTTAAATCTGAGTAAGTTGTCCACAATTCCCAACAAAGTAGCTTTACAAATAAATAAATAAATTTAAAAGGACCTAAGAGACAACTGAGTTAGAGTGAGGATAGCTCCTGCACCAACACAAAAGAATGTGGCAGAGCCCCGAGGGCAGCAGCCTCTTGAAGGGTCTTAGGGACCCAAGCCAAGGGTGGCTCCCCTAGAGGATTGTACCTGAGCAGTAAGAGATTAGATTCTGGATTCAAAAAGACATTGTTGGTGAAAACTCAGTGGCTACTGATGAAATGTGTGGAACAAGAATGAAAGTTTAAGAGTTTCCCTGTCAGGGCCCTCCTGTTCCCTGAGTCCAATCTGCACCCATGATTAAGACCATATAGATGCACTTAGACCAAATCAACACCATAAGTGAGCACTCCCCCAAGTCTCCCAGTTTGCACCCATCCTTCCTGAGGATGTATCTATCAGCCCCATGGTGTGATAAGGCATGTGGGGGCGATCTTGTCACTCTGTGATCACTCCCTATGATCACTGATTGCTGCCCAGAACCCAGTGGGTAGCTTTTTCTAGAACAAAGCAGTGAACACAGAGCAGAAGCATTGTTAGTGTGGAGATTCTTCCCACTCCCAAGTAATCTGGGAACTTTAGGACTCCAGAAAGCTCTGGACAGATTCTCTGAGAAGGGTTTAAAAAACCTGCCTGGAGGCACCGAGCACAAGAGCTCAGGCTCCTGGGAGTCACACCAGGGAAGGAGGAAATGGCTCAGAGCCCAGCTAGGGCTGGCTGTCTCAGACACTGTGAAGGGGTAGGAATGAAAGGATTTGCGCCTCAGAGGACAGGTGCTAGTGGAAATGGCTAACTGGGAGGCTCCCAGATTTCAGTATTTTATGAACCACCAAAACCTAAGGGAAGCCCACAGAGACAGTCAACTAAGGCATATTCATTGAGACTTCCCATAAGATCTACTCTCAGTTGTGTTTCACACAAGAAAGGACATTTAAACTCAAGAAAATAGAGGACACTGTCTTATAATCAAAGACCACTTGAATTGAAACTGACCAATTTAGCCAAAATTTGCTTCATTTCCACAGACCAAGCAACTGGGAAAATTAAGTAGGCTCAGGATGACCTATTCCTATAAATGGCTCCATAACACCTGGCCAAAGTTCATGATGTGGTAGCTGGCACTTCGTGTATGAATACTCAGAGAGGGGAAAAGGGAACTGCATTCCTCAGCTCATCTATTAAAGCCATCAGCATGCCTATGTAACCTCCACAGCTGCCTCCTGTGCTCCTGGAGAAAGGAAACAAGGCACTTTTCTAGAGGCACTGGAGTACACTGCAATTTAATCTCCAAGACTGAATTTTTCCCAAAATATGCCAGGCGACATTCGTGGCAGATGCCTCCTGGGCACTGCTTGACTCACCCTCCTTCTCTGAAAGAGAAGAGATCATCCCTCAGCCTCACTAACTGGGCTGTGAGGAACCTCTCATACAAGCCAGCTGGGCTTGTCAGTCTTGTCTTCTAGAAATCTAAGCGAGGGGTCTCCAACCAAGGCCAGCCTGCAATGGGCACTGTGAGGAGAATGAGGTACAAATTTAGGGAGCAATTTGCAGCTGCAGTGATGTCCATTCCAGAAAGTCTTACTGCAGACAAAGATTGAGAGTAGAAACACAAAATGTGCAAGAAAAATAGGGCAAGGAATCTTTGGGGGCCTCAGAGTGGGAACTGGGACAGCCCATTCTTGTCCCAAACTGACTGCTGTAGGAAAAGCAAATTGGCAGAAAGACATGAAAAGATACAAAGAAATGAGCAATCAGAGACACTGAAGCCAGGACATATTATAGTTCCCCTCAGTGCTTGATTCTTGTATCTTAGGGGTCCACAGGGACATTTATTCTTCTCTTGGCTTCTCTAATAAGTCTCCATTTCCTTCCAGCAAAGAATCCCTTTGTTTTGAGCCATTGTGAAGAAGACTCACCAGATTCGATTTCCACCACTCCTCAGCAGAGACACAGGGAGACCAGGCAGGATGGGAAATCCACACAAGGCAGGTCCTGCACTGAAGGAGAAAGCAGAATGCTATGCCTCCTGGGATAGCCTGGCCTAGAGTGAGAGAGCAGAAGAAAGCAAGTGGCTGCAGGTGCACTAATTGAGGTCTGGTGAGAGCCCACCTACTCACACCTCAGTCTGTGGCTTCATGTCTTGATGTGCTGTCTTGAAGGCTGGGTCCTCCAGGGAAAGGTCAAAGTTACATCATCAAAGCTCACTAACTTCTAGATAATCAAAGAGCAAAGATGTGGCCTCATGGCAACACTGTGAAAGAATCCTTTCAACACCATCCTGGTCTAAGAAGATACCACTTTAAATAATTTCCCCTTGCTATGCTTTTACACCTGCTGCAGATGTATCATCAAGCCTCAATAAAGCCCAAATGAACCAGGTGCACCCTGTAATCCCCAATCCTGTTCAACCCTGCTCTTGACAAACAATACATGACTCCTGGGCATCCTCAAACCCCATCCCAGGTGAATGACCATGACTGCCTTTCAAAAGTCCCACTTGCTCCAGGGATTTAGTTCAGTGGTTCTGGCATCTGCCTAACAAGCGGAAGGTCCTGAGTTTGATCCTGACTACCATATACCACAATGCCAGGTGTGGTGGCTCATGCCTATAATCCCAGCACCCAGGAGGCAGAGGCAGGGGGATTGCATTGAGGTCAAGGCTAGCCTGGGCTACATAGTGAGTTTAGGGCCAGTCTGAATTACATAGTGAGACCTTTAAGCTCATGACCCTACAAAGACCACTAAAGCCTGTAGGAGAGTTGCCAGTCTGGTCTCCAGGGCCAGAGCAGTCACTTTTAGTTTTGTTCTGAAATACACCTGCCCTGTAACTTTTACCTCCGTTCCTTTTCCTTAGCAGAATGAAACTAAGATCTGTCACTCAAGCATGTGGCAAGATCCAGAGGGAGCCAGAATCTGAATTCCTGTGTTGCTCCTAAGGTCTATCACTGAGCTGGGTGCAAGGGAGAGGCAGATGCTACCTTTGAACAGAATGCAATTTTGTAAAGAGTAAACAGTTTTCTACTGGGAAATCATCTTCCTTGGAGAATGACACAAACCTATAAAGAACACAGGCACCCTGTGTTAAGCACACAGTACACATTTTAGGGCATCAACAGAAGGAAGAAATGATGGAAAAATGACCATAATATCAATAACGGGAGCAGCAGCAGTAGCTGCTGAGTCTTACTGGCCATCCTTATGTGCCTGGATCTATGCTAAGCATTTTACATGCTACATTAAAATGACTAAATGTCTCCAACTCTGAAACCAGACTCCAAAGTTTAAATCCAGCCCTTGAGCCTGGCATGTACCTGCTGTGTGACCTTGTGGTTTCCATATGAGTAACAATAACAGTTTCTACTTCACCAGGTTGCTGTGAGAATCAAAGAGAAAATGTCTGTAAGGCACGCACCCGAATGTTCAACATAAATACACTCAGTGAGTTCGGTTTCTTTTGCTGGTCTCCTCCTGGCCTGAGGTAAACACCATCAACATCTTCATACCACAGTCAATGATGTGGGCTTAGGGACCTCTGGCATGTCAGAGAGAGTCACCCATCAAATGGACAGAGGGTCTATGTGAACAATCTTCACACTCTTCTCTCTTCTCAGTGGGGGCAAGGTAGACACCTTGGATCAATCCACCATCTTGCCCTCTGGTACACATTTGAGCAGATGGAAGTTGCTTCCAAAAACCACATGGACCTCCTGTGGCTCCCTGAACAACATATGGCCTCGCCTCTGTCCACTGTGACTCCATCTGTCTGGAATCTTTACAAAACCTACTTCAGTCCTGAGTCTACCTCCCAGCTGGCTTTAGATGTCTCCATCCAGGACTCACCAGCTCACTGAGATAGGAGACTCTGAGACAGATTTTCTGGAGATGGAGAAGGAGATCAGAGGAATGAGGAAGGGAAAAGGTTAGGCGGGAGGGGGGTAAGGAATTGAAAATGATCAACATTATATAATTATGTAACACACGCAAACATACACCAACAAAAAAGAGACATAGGAGATCCTGGTGGGTAATATACTGGATTTGAATCTCTGTTAGCAGAGAGTTAAACTGTCTTGGGCTTGAGATTAAGTGAGTTTAATCTCTCTAAGTTTCAAGTTCCACTTCTTTAAACAAAATAAGAATAAGAATAGAATAAAATTCTGAGAAAATGGGAGTTCAGTGGGATGTTATATAGGAGTTGCCCCTCGGCATATAGGAAGGTCTCAGCCAAGACCAGTAATTACGGTTATGTTGTTATTAGTTAGTATTTTTTCTTATTTGCTTTCCCAGCTGCCTGAAAAGGACAACTCAGCCCTTGTCTCTGCCTTTGTAATTGTGCCAAATTATCTGTACAAAAATACCAAAACAAGGCCATGCTCAGACAGGGGCTATTTTAGCCAGAACTGCCAGGAAAGAGCTCTTCAAGGTATGACATTTGAACAGATCCTTGGAAGGATATGGTAGGGCAGGCAAGGTGATATCTGGGGACACATTGGCCCAATAAGGAAAGAACTACACAGACAAAGTCTGGGAAGAGTATGACATGTTCCACTTAGTCTGATTGGAGGGAGTGAACAGAGAAGAAGGGTAATAGATAAGATCAGAGACGGTACTCAGGATGGGTAGAGACTGGCTCTCAGGTAAGTGTGAAGTGAGCGCCATTCCTTCACAAGCCACTTACTAAGATCTTACAACTGACACCGCACTGTTCTAGGCCTATGGATAGAGCACACATGGAACCTCACATGTGGGGTTGGAAACAGCTCATGAGGAGTTAAATCAATGAACAACAAACTGCCAGAGGGTCCTATAAACTTGAAGATGACAAAAGTAAGAGTGAAAAGATCAGAGAGGTTGGGGGTAGCTTTCCATGGAGGGTTTTATGGAGGACACTGGCACAAGCCTGGAATGATGAGAAAGTCTGAGTCAGATACACAATAAATAAAAGAGTAACGCAAGTCCAGCTGGAAATGAGGGTACGTAGGACTATAGTGACCCACTAGACAGGGACACTGGTTTGGTACATATTTATATCCAAAGGGACACCAAGCTCCTGCATGTTATTATTATAAGAATAGTAATAGATTCACAACTTCAAAGTAAATATGTTCCATAATAAAATCTACTCCAACTGTCCATGGTGAGGCAGGTTCACTTGCCAAAAGTTGGAAATGGCAGAGTTTCAGGGCCCTTCTTGGTTTTCAGACTGGATCAGGGCCCTGCTCACCCCAGAAGACTAGCCATCACTCATGCTGTCCTCTTCCTAAGCTTTGTTCAGGGCCCTCAGCTCCACCCCAGCCCTCTGCTGCCTACAGGCCTGAGACTAGGAAAGCCTGAGGGCTGGATTCCCCTTCCGTGAGCCCTGAATGCAAAACCAGAGACACAGTCTTTGAGGGACTTGTTCCTCTGAGCCCATCTTGATGTAGACCTCCCCCCGTCTTCCCTGGTGATAAGCAGCTCCCTACAGTGTTCCAGGAGGCAGTTCCATCAGCTCTTCTGTGATTGGGGATTAGGTTTCCTCTCTTAGTAAAGATGACACACTCACATTTCCTGGGCTACCTCGGCCAGTTTCCTGCCATGCAAGGTCCTGGAAAGTGGCCAGAGTTCTAGGGCATGGGCCCTGGGTCCTCTGGTGTTCACAGCTCCTATCTAGAGCCTTCTTCCTTCCAGGCAGCATGGCCCTGGGTGAGCAGCTTCACACCAAAGAACATCATGGTCCAAGATGTAAAATGAAATAAGAAAGATAACTTCCTTGCAGAAGCTCTGTGAAGTAGCATTAATCATTCTTGTAACCCAGTGGTTTCCAAATCATTATTCCTGGACCAGCAGTGCTCACACAAGGATTATGTGGGAATCGGTCAAGAATGCCAAGTTATTCAGTCCCATGCAGATGGACTAAATCAAACACTCTGATGGTGGTGCCCAGCGATCTGTGCCTGGACAAGTTACTTCCAGGTTGGACACTCATTTCAATTTCAGAACAAATGCTTTATTTCATGTCTAGTGAGTAAAGCAGCAAAACTTTTCTACCAGTCTCAAAAAAAGGGATATAAAAAGACTCAGCACGGGATCTGGCACACGGCACCATGGTTACTATTATTAATAGTGTTATTATCAATGTCCTCACTGTTCTGGCCATCAAAAGTGCTTCATACACAAAGACTCACCCTAAGAAACTAAGGAAATTAAAGAGGAGAAAATATATATTTATTAACATTGATGGAGACACTACAGGAGGGTGGGTCATTGCTCTGTCTCCTAACAAGATCCATTTATGTGCCTTTATCCAGGAGGGAAAGATGAGGAATGTGATGATTTTGAAGGACTGCAAATGATCATTTCTGGAATAAATGGACCTAAAGATAGAAATGAACTTGCAAAGCGACTTCCTTTGGAATTTGAATGAGCCCAAGAAATAGTCTTTCCCTGTACCAAGGTCTGTCCAGGTGTGTTTGCTGTCATGTTTTCTCTTCTGAAGATATCAAGCTAAGGATAGAAAACATTTGTGTTCACTTTTCCAGGTCTAACCTTAGTGCAGATCGAGGAATTCCAGAAATCTGTCCCCTCTGTGATTGCAGAGGGTGGGGAAGAAAGAGATGACAAGGTCACCAGGACCTTGGTTCTGAGGTAGCTCCAAGGCCTCTGGGCTGGTTAGAGGTTAAAGTACTGTCTTAGAGGTATCTTGTTCCTGAGCAACAGCAGGACCAAAGGAGGATAACTCAGAGATGCAGCCTCAGCGGGACAGTGGTACTATTTGTCAAAACATAAGTGTTTTGACTCCTTGACTCAGCAAGTAATCTCCTAAGTAATGATTAAAATTTCTCCACAAAGCATACTTTTCTGCCATTTGACACATTTATTGATTTTTTTTTCTTAAACAGCACACAGGGTGTTCATAAAATACAGGCAGGCCTCTTGACACATTCCCACAGGCTACATGATTCAACACTTGGGATGTGAGTGCAAACCCCTCTCAGGTCTGAGTGGAGAGTAGAGTTGACATCATTTCAAGTGAATACAGTAAGGTAGTGTGTCACCATTCATTTCAACTTCTCAGCAACCAGGACCTCTGTATTAGCTTCCACTCTGTCATTCATGTTCTCAGTAAAAACCGAGGAAAAGCATCTGACCTTAAGACACACAGCCTGATATCCAGTTTATCAGAGTCACCAGATCCTCTCCTCAAAGATACCAGCTTCTCCTCTGAATCTACAGTTTTCAAGGGAGCACTAGATTGCAAAGACTCTTGGAAACTAGAACCACTGAGTTCAAGAAAGTGAACCCAAAAAACACAAATGGGAAAATATAATGAATACAGTTTCCAGTACAGTGCAGCAAACTTTTGGGACAATTCAGCTAGGTACAAATCAGAGTGTTGCACAAACTCAGACAGAGACTCAAATTCTCTGTGCCTTATTGTTATCATCTGTGCAGGGGGCAAAATAATGGACTCCATGTCATAGAGCTGTTGACATCAAATGCTTTGGTACATTCCAAAGGCTATGCATCCATTTTTACTACCCACAAGTTTAACACATTTAATTTGGGTACAAATAAGTTGAAGAGCTTTTAAAAATATGGGAGATTTTTATTTCAATTTAAAGTATTTCTGAAATATTTAATCAAATTTAATTTTAATCAAATGCTTACATTTATTGTATTTTTTAAACAAAAATTTGTTGCTGGTGTTTTGGTGCATGCACTGTGGGAGGCTGAGGAAGAATGATTGCAAGTTCAAGTTCAGATTAGGGAACTTAGCAAGACCTATCTCAAAAATAAAAATTGAAAAGGGGCTGCTCGTGATCAACTGAGAATGAAAGGCTTTGGTTCAATTCCAAGATCCATAAAAAAAAAATTGTATGTATTTAACTAGTGTATAAGTTTTAAATTTCTACTATAGTTTTAGAGGAATATTTAAAGAAGTAGAGTTATTTCATGCATATATAAATGCTAGATTTAGCCTGTATAGATCAGTGACATGCCTAGTGATTACAAGGCGAGGTTGTTTGGCTGTCACTGAAGCACTACAGTGTCCCTCCTCCTGGGGCTTTTGGACCCCAAGATCCCTTGTTCCGATTTGGACAAGGTTGTTCCACTAGCATAACTGACTGTTCTTCCTCACAGAGAATGGCCACCAGATCCTCCAATGCCCACAGGATAATGATAGGGTCTCCCTTTCTTTCAGTTCAAGGTTTCAAGCCATTAGGAACTAATGTCTCTTGAATATCTTGGCCTAAACTTGGGATGGTGAATGTTTTAGAGCTTTCAGTGATAATGAACAGCAGGCTCAACAAGCATGCCACGTGTTCTGGTACAATGATGGAGAGCAGGCTGGTGAAAATCCTCACCCTGACCCTGGGCATAATGACAGCAGGTCTTTTGTATCTGAAAATTCCTAGACTGGCTTCTCCTCCATACAGTTGTCCTATCAATAACTCACTCGACTTGGTGCCAGACTTAAACTGCCTTGTGTAAAGATTCAATCAGTTACTGATAAATATAAATGAAGGATTTAAAGCAGCATTACTCTGACTGGCCCTACAAATGGCACCAGATTCTAATGAGATATTGCAAATATCCTTTTCTGATTGCTTCTGCTTACAGAGCTTGTTAGCCAGGGAGTCATTTTGGGTCCTGTGATCTGTATATATGTTCTGAAGTTTTGTGATGTCTGACACATTCTTGCCAGTTTTTATACTTTACCTCAGCCCCAATCTCCCACTTCAGTGTCTCCTCCTGTACCCCACCTCACTTCTTGATGCCCCCACCCCATCCCTGCATAACCTCTAGAAAGCTTTTGAAATCCTAATCCTGATTGTTTCTCTTCTGTTCCTGATTCTCCATGACTTGTAATGCCGTGGAAGAAGTTCTAGCTCTTCAGGTCACCACTGCAGGTGACTCATCCCCTCAACTTCTAGTCTCTATGAGCACCAGATTTCCCTAGTGTTCCCCACTCACTCATACCTCCAAGTTTTCACAATTCTACTTCCTCTGCCTGCAACTCTCCCTTGTATGAATATGGAGAGACAGCTCAGAAACACTCCATTATTTGTATACAGGGACCCAGACAATGGTGGCCTTAACAGAGGCCATCATCCTGTGCTTTAGGTACAGAAGTAGGAGTTTAGAGCCAAGTGAAACTATACAACATGCCATACCATTTACTCATGCTGAGTCCACTCAAAATGGGCAGGATACAAGGAAAAGACCAGGGTTCCTTGTCCTCAATTTAGCTCCAGTGTCAGAGTCATGTAGGGTGGAGACATCTTAGAGTCAGATGGGCCTCCAGGCTCAAGAAGCAATGGTTCCTGGACCAGTACACCAGATAAACATTCGTTCCACAGTTTCTCAGTGAGACCAGCCCGAAAACAGACAAAATAACCACTATGACAACAATACTGGAAATCCTCCCACTAAGTCCATGATATTCATGCAAATAACTGGGATACCTGTACTTCCATTGGCACATTTCTTCAATAAAGTAGTTCTTACTGTACCAGACAATAGATGAGGATCTGAGAATCAATAAATATTTTTTCATTGACTTCAGTGAACTTAAGTTTTTATAGACTGTTTTGTGAATGTCAAAATTTTCAATCAGAAATGAGAAAGAAAAAAACATTAGAAAGAGCCATGTTGGTGAAGATGGAAGAGACCAGCTATTATGGTTTGTATCTAGATGTTTCCCCTAAAGCCTCATACAGCAATATGTCATAATTTTCCAGAGATGGCTAAATCTAGAATGTGTGATGCTGGGAACAAGGGTGCATAATTATTCAATCAATCCACTGATTTGTTTGGCACCACCCTAATCCCAGGAGCATAGATAAAACAGAAAAAGAGCAGGAAGAAACTGCTAAGGGTCCTCGTACCTTGGAAGCGCCCTTCAACAATACCACCCTGCCTTACAGCCAGTCAACTGTGAACTGAAATCACTATGAGCTGGAAGAAAAAACAAACTTTCCTCTTTTAACTGAGTGCTGAGTATTCTGTCTCAGCAATAAGAAAAGTAGCTAAAATAGACAAATGCTGTCATTGAAGTGACTGGAGCTGATCATATGGTTTAAGAGTCCTTGGAACTGGCTGTGGGGTGGGAAAAGTTAGGAAAGGTTTGGGAAAATGGCTGAAAAAGTAGAGCAGAATTCCTTTGGCTGTACTTGATGAGTCCTTCCGGTCAAAGCTCAGAAGAGCAGAAACTTGGCTTATTCTGGGAAGATGGCAGAATGGTAAAAGCTGGAGACCACTGCCTCCATATAAATTGTTCTTAAACCTGAAAACAGCAGTTGGGGTGGGGGTGGGAGGAAGGACAACAGAAAAATCTAGATGGAAAAGATCAGAAGCAAATATTGATTAAGGCCAAAGAAAGAAGAACGACCTAGGGAGCGGTCTGTCCCTTCTTCCCTCTCCCCAGAGCAGGGAGGGGCGGTCCACCCTGCCAGAACTCACACAGACACCCCAGCACAGGAACCTAGCAACTACAGACAGCGTGTAGCTGGCCTCTGAGACACAGGTTCAAGGCAGCGAGGAGCAGAATTGCTTGCCAGGCCTCCTGCAGCTGTGGTAAAGGGCCCGAATACTCCCAGATCTGGATTCATGGGAGAGGACAAAAGACCTGCGCTAGGAAGCCCCGCCCACCGCCCGATAGGACTGAGGATCCGCACTGCGAGGAGATGATGTCTCCGAGCTCCTGGGGGGTTGCCCAGGATCATCTCTACCACAGCAAACCGGCGACCCCAAGGCCTCCAGCCCTGGGACACCCCAACTCTGGACTCCAACTGGGACCCTGATTCCAGACCCGCTCTCCTGCCATACTGAGGGGGGCGAACCTCGGTTTTGGTGAGTCTCTGGGTCCAGCGCCACCTACAGGACACTAGGCTCACACCAGGGGAAAGCCTACAACTTCACAGGTGTTTTTCCTTGTGACCAATACACTTCAAACTGTGTATCTCAGCCCATACAAGAAGCAACAGTTCCTCCCCTCTGACATTTGGCTGTTAGTGGACTCAATCTTACCCTGTTCTGTTTTTATCTCTGTTTATTTGTTTTATTTAGTTCTCTGTTTTTGTTATTCTTGTTGCTGCTTTTCTTTTTTTTTCTCCTCCCTTTTCCTCTCATTTTTTTCCCTTCATCTCTCTCTTTTTTCTACTTTATGCCCACTCTGCTAGTCTGCATTTCTCTATTTCATTGCATCCCTTAATCTTATTGCTAATCTCTCCCTCACCTATCTCTCTGCCACCTAGCTCCTTGGTAACCCTTTCACTTCCAAAAGGTGATGCTTCAATGTTGTTAATATACTAGTGATTAATTTTAAGTCTGGGCATTTGATCATAGTTCTGTCTTATGAGGTTGTAGGTGTCAGAGCAAAAACTACCAGTTTACCAATTTGTGGGCTGTGTTTGAAACTGTTAATGCTTAGTGCTTTTCTTGGGTTGTGTTTGAAACCATTAAGGCTTAGTGCGAATCTTAAGGGACCTAAATATTAGGAAGAAAGAAACTTGAAACAAACATCACCAGACAATAGAGCAACTATAAAGCCAAATACAACAGCAGGGACAAAAGCTCAGAAATGAGGAAACATTCAAAATCTCAAATGCATAGATCCTCACCCCAAGGTAATATGAGGGGAAGGGAAAAGGAGAAATCTGAAACTCAATCACCAGGAATCTCTGAGGTGGTAACTAAAGAAGATCTAATACAATGGAAATCAGAACTGATTTCTGAGATGAAAACAGAGATACTGGACATAGTTAATGGTATGATTAACAAAGCTAAAGAGGAAATCAAGGATCTAATAGAAACTGAGATAGAAAAAGCAATGGAATCTCTTAAACAGCTACAAATAGAAACCCAGGCAATCAAAAAAGAAAATGAAAGTTTCCACAGTAGAATAAGCACCGTAGAAAACCGAATCTCAGATCTAAAGGCACGATCACAGCCTATGAAGAGGAAAGACATAATTTATGGAAAAAGACAAAGACCATGACAAATCTATTCAACAGCTCCTAGATGATTCAAACAAGAATAACATAAAGTTGATTGGAATTACTGAGGAAGCAGGACACGATACAAAAGACATAAAAAATTTGTTCACAGAAATAATAGCAGAAAACTTCACACACAAAGAAAGAAAATTAGACATCCAGATACACGAAGCATACAGAACTCCACAGAGCAAAAATATACAAAAACCCACACCTAGGCATAAAATTATAAAAGTTCCAGATATTAAAATAAAGAATGAAATATTGAAAGCAGTTACAGAGAAGAAAAAAATCACCTACAGAGGGAAGCCCATCAGAGTCACAGTAGATTTTTCAACCCAAACACTCAATGCAAGAAGAGCCTGGAGTGAAGTGTTTCAAATCTTAAAGGACAACAACTTCCAACCTAGGCTGATTTTCCCTTCAAAGTTATCTCTGAAAATTGAGGGGGAAATAAACTACTTTCACAACAAAGAATATCTTAAAAACTTCATGAATACAAAACCCGCACTACAAAATATCCTAAAGGATATCTTGGAGGAAAAAAATGAAAATTATAAACCCAT
The DNA here is from genome assembly GCA_004026965.1 of Petromus typicus. Taxonomy (NCBI): domain Eukaryota; kingdom Metazoa; phylum Chordata; class Mammalia; order Rodentia; family Petromuridae; genus Petromus; species Petromus typicus. The sequence continues at coordinate 32,689 of PVIR01005881.1, forward strand.
TAGACCCAGCAGAATCATCCCACTGAGTCAAACAAGAAACTGATGGGAGAAAAACAAAATCAAAGAAAAAAAAGAGCCTAGAACAGGAAATCATTACAGCCCTAAGTCTAACCATATCAGTCATAACCATTAATGTCAATGGTCTCGATGCACCAATTAAGAGACACAGACTGGCAGAATGGATAAAATGCAAGATCCTACAATCCGCTGCATATAGAAGACACACCTAACTCAGAGAGAAAGCCACAGACTGAAAGTAAAGGAATGGAAAACAATTCTCCATGCAACAGGAAACTGCAAAAAAGCAAGAGTAACTATCTTATTTGCAGACAAAATAGATTTTAAATGAAAAATGATTAAAAGAGACAAAGAAGGTCCTTATATTCTCATACAAGGAACTATTCAAGAGAAAGAAATAAGTGTCTTAAATATTTATGCCCCAAACTCTAGTGCACCCAAGTATATAAAATAAACATTAATGGACATGAAAATCCAGATAAACACCAATACAATAATAGTAGGGGACTTCAATACCCAATTGTCACAAATAAACAGATCAAATGGACAGAAAATAAATAAAGAAGTGGTTGAGCTAAACCAAACTGTTCAACAGATACACTTAATAGATGCCTACAGAGTATTTCACACCACTAAACAAGAATTTACATTCTTCTCAGCTACTCAGGGATCATTCTCCAAAATAGACCATGTGTTAGTTCATAGAACAGGTTTAAGTAAATGCAAAAGAAATGAAATTATCACCTGTATACTCTCAGATCATAGTGTCTTGAAACTAGAGATGAGGAGCAAAAAATCTCAACACTTTCACAAAGACATAGAAATTGAACAATACACTACTGACTAACCAATGGGACACATAAGAAATTAAAGATGAAATTGAACAGTTTCTACAATTGAATGATAACCCCAGTACATGTACAGGAATTTACGGGATACAGTGAAAGCAGTTCTGTGAGGGAAATTCATAGCAGTGAATGCCTATATCAGGAAAACAGAGCAAGCTCAAACTAACAATCTAATGCTGAACCTTAAGCTACTAGAAAAAGAGAAGCAAAGCAAAGCAAGACTCATACTAGGGAGGAAATCATAAGGATCAGAGCAGAAATTAATGCAATGGAGACTAAGAGAACGATACAGAAAATCAACAAATCAAAGAGTTGGTTTTGTGAAAGGATAAATAAAATTGACAGACCCTTAGCCAACCTTCTTAAACAAAGAAAAGAAAAGGCTCAAAGCCATGCTATTAGAAATGAAATAGGGGAAATCACCACTGACCCAGTGGAAACACAGAGAATAATAAACACATACTTTGAAAATTTGTATTCCAATAAAATGGAAAATGTGGAAGAAATGGAGAAATTCCTACATACATACGCACTTCCAAAGTTGAATGGAGAGGATATAAAAATGTTAAACACCCCAATATCAATCTGTGAAATTGAAAATGTAATCAAAAACATACCAACAAATAAAATCACAGCTGGTTTGACAGCTGAATTCTACAAAACTTTTAGAGAAGAGTTAACACTACTACTCCTCAAACTCTTCAATGAAATTGAAAGGAAAGCAGCACTACCAAATTCATTTCTGAAAGCAACCATTACCTTGATCCCAAAAACAGAGAAAGACCCAACCAAAAAAAGGGAATTACAGGTCAATCTCCCAAAAGAACATTGATGCAAAAATCTTCATTAGGATACTAGAAAACAGAATACAGAGAGTCATCAAGAAGATCATACAGTCTAACCAAGTTGGACTCATCCCAGGGATTTAGGGATGGTTCAACATATGCAAATCAATAAATGTAATACACTACATTAACAGACTCAAGGATAGAAACCATATGGTCATCTCAATAGATGCAGAAAAAGCATTTGACAAAATCCAACATCCATTTATGATCAAAACCTTGCAGAAAATTGGAATATATGGTCTGTATTTCACACTAATAAAAACTATTTATGAGAAACCACCAGCCAGCATTACCCAAAATGGTCAAAAACTGAAAGTTTTCCCATTAAGATCAGGTACAAGACAAGGATGTCCACTTTCACCACTTTTGTTCAATATTGTGCTGGAAACATTAGCCACAGCAATTAGGCAAGTCAAAGAAATAAAAAGAATAAATATAGGAAATGAAGAATTTAAACTGCCATTATTTGCTGACGACATGATACTCTATTTAGAGGATCCTAAAAACTCAACCAAGAGACTGCTAGACCTAATTGCCAAATTTAGTAGTGTAGCTGGATACAAGGTTAGTGCTCAAAAATCATTAGCCTTTATATACACAAACAACAAATTCACTGCGCAAGAAATTGTGGAGTCAATCCCCTTCACAGTAGCAGCCCAAAAAATGAAATATCTAGGAATTAATCTAACAAACGAGGTGAAAGACCTCTACTCTGAAAATTACAACACTCTGAAAAAGGAGATAGAAGATACCAGAAAATGGAAAGACATCCCTTGTTCCTGGGTTGGAAGAATCAATATCATCAAAATGACTATACTCCCACAACTATTATACAGATTCAACGCAATCCCAATTGAACTCCCAAAGGCATATTTCACAGATCTAGAGAAAACAATTCAGAAATCCATCTGAAATCACAGAACACCTAGAATAGCAAAAGCAATTCTAAGCAATAAGGACATGATGGGGGTATTACAATCCCCAACTTAAAATTGTACTCCAAAGCCACTGTGATGAAAACCACATGGTACTAGCAAAACAACAAATCCAAGGACCAGTGGAGTAGAATAGAGGATCCAGAAACAACTTCAGACACACTAAGCTGTCTCATTTTTCACAAAGGAGCAAAATACCCTCACTGGAGGAAGGATACCCTCTTTAACAAATGGTGCTGGAAAAACTAGGCTTTAACCTGCCAAAGACTAAAGCTAGACCTAGCTCTTTCACCATGTACTAAAATAAAATCAAAGTGGATTAAGGACGTAAATATTTAAACAGACACACTTAACCTGCTACAAAACAGGTTAGGTAAAACTCTTGAAGATAATGGTTTTGGGAAATATTTCATGAACAAACCCCCCATAGCACTAGAACTGGTAGAAGAAATTGATAAATGGAATCTCATCCTACTGAGAGGTTTCTGCACAGCAAAAGAAACCACCAGCAAAGCAAAAAGGCAACCAACATTATGAGAAAGAATCTTTACCAGCCACCTTTCAGACAAAGGGCTACTATCTAGAATATATAAAGAGCTCAAAAAAATCAATCCACACAAATTGAAAGACCCAATTCAAAAATGGGCATCTGAGGGCCGGGGAGTTAGCTCAGTGGTTCCGGCACCTGTCTTGCAAGCGCAAGGGCCCGGGTTCGATTCCCCGGTAACCACATACCATACTGGGCGTGGAGACTCACGCCCAGCAGCAACCAGTACCACATACCACAGTGCCGGGCGTGGTGGCTCACACCTGTAATCTCAGCACTCGGGAGGCAGAGGCAGGAGGATTGCTGTGATGTGAGTTTGAGGCTGAGCTCAGGGCCAGCCTGAACCACAAAGCGAGACCCTGTCTCAAAAAACTTAAAAAAAAAAAAATGGGCATCTGAAATGAACAGACACTTTTCAGAGGAAGAAATAACAGCAGCTAAGAAGCATATGAAGAAATGTTCAACATCACTAGTCATTGGAGAGATGCAAATGAAAACATTAAGATTTAATCTCACAGATGCAGATGAAAACAACACTGAGACTTTATCTCACTCCACATAGAATGGCTGCCATTTCAGATTCAGCCAATGGCAAATGTTGGTGAGGGTGCGGAGAAGAAGGAACCCTTCTCCACTGTTGGTGGAACTGTAGACTCTACAACCCCTGTGGAAATCAGTTTGGAGATTCCTCAGAAAGCCAGGATTGGAGGTCCCATTTGACCTGGTCATCGCCCTGCTAGGTATATACACAAAAGATTTAAAAGACTCATATTACAGTGATATATGTGCACCCATGTTTATAGCAGCCCAATTTGTGATTGCTACATCTTGGAAACAACCCAAGTGTCCATCAACTGGAGATTGGATAAAAAAGCTGTGGTTCTTCTACAGAACGGAGCATTATTCTGCCATAAAAAAATGATAAGTTTGAATCATTTCTACTTAAATGGACATACCTTGAGGATATCCTCATAAGTGAAATAAATAGGTCACAGATAGGTACATATCGCATCTTTTCTCTGGTATGAGAAAATAAAGATGGAAATAAGTCCTAGAATTGTATGTTATATAGTGTGAAATAGAAAATGCTCAAAATAAAATGGGATTAAGGGGGAAAATAATGAGATTATAACAAAAAAGTAAGGAAACAAATTTTATGTATATGGGGGGGCAGTAGGGTATGTAGGGCTATGGGAAAAATGAGAATTAAGTTGTGTCTTATGCTGGTACAAATCCCCATTATGGAGTGCAATCATGATGCATATATGTAATGTACCAATAAAGATTAAAAAAAAAAAAAAGATTTCATCTCACTCCACAAAGAATGGCTGCCATTTCAGAATTAGCCAGCAACAAATGTTGGAGAGGCTGTGGAGAAGAAGGAACCCTTCTCCACTATTGGTGGGAATGTAGGCTCGTACAACCCCTGTGGAGAACAGTTTGGAAATTCCTCAAAAAGCTAGGATTGGAGGTCCCATTTGACCCAGCCATCGCTCTGCTAGGTATATACCCAAAAGAATTAAAAGAGTCATATCACAGTGACATATGTGCACCTATGTTTATAGCAGCTCAGTTTGTGATTGCTAAATCTTGGAAACAACCCAAATGTCCATCAACTGGAGACTTGATAAAATAATTTTGGTTCTTCTACACAATCGAGTATTACTCAGCCATAAAAAATGATTTTCAATCATTTACACTTAAATATACTTACCTTGACGACCTCCGCATAAGTGAAATAAATAGGTCCCAGATGTGTAAATATCATATCGTTTCTCTGGTATGAGAAAATAAAGATGTAAATGAGTTCTAGAATGTATGTTGTATATTGTGAAATAGAAAACACTCAAAGCATAGTGGAGTGAAGGGGGGAAAATAATGAGATTATAACAAAAAAGAAAGTAAACAAAGTTTATGTATATAGGGGGTGGGGGTGGTAAGGTGGGTAGAACTATGGGAAAAAATGAGAATTAAGTTGTGTCATATACTGGTACAAATTCTCATTGTTGAGTGCAATCATGATATGTATATGTAATGTACCAATAAAGATTTCTATTTTTTTAAAAAAGAGCAGAAAGTTGTTTGAAACAGTGCCAGTAAAGACCAGGCTTCAGAGATTTCTGCTAGGAAGGACTGCACTAGCTGTTGGACTCCAGACAGTGTATGTTATGTTTTGGCAGAAAATTAGTTTGCACTTTGCTAGTGTTCAAAGATGTTTCCTGAAATTGATATTAAATATGTTGAACTAATTAATCTTTCAAAACAAATTCCAAGTCAGTCTGATGTTGAGGTGGTGTCATGGTGAAATTTGAGGGCTTTTACCTAGATTTATGTTGAGAATCAGGACCAAAGAGCCCAGCAATTTAAAACATTGTGAGTTTGGTTAGAAAGGGAGTCCCAGTAAAGCTGCAGCGTAAAAAATGAAAGAGAAGAAAAAATAGCTGCTAAGAAGGAATTGGACAATGGGGAAGATTACTGAAGAGCATTACAAGAATCAGTAGGACTCAACCCTTTGAAGTCTCAAAATTGCAAAAGCAAAATACTTTGCTTTGAGAAGAGATCCCCAGGGCCAGGAATGTAACTCATTCACACCACACCTGCCTTACAAGCACAAGTTCCTGAGTTTGATCTCCAGTATTGGGAAAAATAATGGAGAAGAAAGCCCCAGGGCACCATGTTCCAGACCAGTGCTGGCCTAGGGAAATTGTACCTTGAGATTTGGTTCATAGACACTGGATCCTTACAGTCAAGAAAGAAAGAAGCCTGGCTACCGCTCCAGCTGGCAGCAGACCTTGACATAATCTACATGAAGCTAGTTCTAGATACACACAGAATGCAACTGTTATGGGGTCAGGGAGACTTCCTCTCAGATTTCCAAAGAAGGCCTAGGAAATCAAGCAGTGTATCCTAGAAGGAAGTGTATGAAACTCTGAGTGTAAAGCCAAGGGTTCAGTAGAGAACTGAGCATATTGGTGAAGCCAGGAGAATGGGTTGCCCAAGGAAAGCTGCAAGGAGCGAGCAAAGCCAGCCAAATAGAGAAGCTATGGGAACTGTAACCACCAGAAAGGTCATGGAGGTGGAGCCACCCAAGTCCATCTGAGTTCACATCTTTCCACAGATTGCCTGTGATGTTGGACATGGAACTATAGGTCTTAATATTATCACTGCTGGATTTTCTTCTTTCTTTAGTCCTGTTCCCTTCTGTCACCGTATTTGTAACTTTTGGGATAGTAATGTTCATATGCTGGCAATGAACGTTAGAAATGTTTAACTTTCTTTTGATTTATACAGGAGCTAACAGCTAAGTTTGCCTTAAATTTCAGAGAAGACAGTCAAGTAAGATTTTTCAGCAATGCTGAAACTGTTAAGACTTTGGCAACTCTTAGAAATGGACGAAATGCTGTTTGCACAAAGAGACATGCATGAGTCTTTAGCCAGCCAGGGTGAGAATGACTAGATGTCCTACCAAAACTTTATGCAGTCCTAGGAGGGGCTTTTTCCAGAGGTAGCTGGATCCAGAATATGTGGTGCTGGGACGTAGGGTGTGTTATTACTAAATCAGTCCACTGATTGGTTGGGCACCTTCTCTAAGTCAGGTAGCCTGGATAGGACACAAAAGGAGCACAAAGAAGCTGCTAAGGTCACCTGCACTAGCTTCTTCATTACTTTGTCTCTTTGCTACTTTCTGGCCTCCAGGAACTATTTCTCCTCTCTGATGCCACCCTGCCATCTAACTCTATTTTGGAGCCAGAAAATTATGGACTGGAACCTCTACCCACATTGAATCAAAATAAACCTTTCTTTCTTTCTTTTACTTTGGGTTCAGATATTTTGTCTTAGCAACTAGAAAAGCAACTGAAACAGATGCAAAGTGATCCTGAAGCTTGGAGACAGGATGGTGTTTCTTATGATTCCCCATGGGGAAAAAAAAAAAACAAAAACCTGTCTTTCTCCTTCTTGTATAGTCAGTGATCATATCCAAAGTATAAAAAAAACCCAAAAACCTGTCTTTCTCCTTCTTGTATAGTCAGTGATCATATCCAAAGTATTGAGTAGCACCATTGTGTCTAGACATTTCTCACTCTATATATGCTGAACTATATTCAGTTTCTTTTAGGAATATGAGACCTATGAGGGAGAAGTGGCCAGTCAAGTACCATTTCCTGTGGGGACACTGACTGCAGTGGTCTCATTCAACACATGTGGAAAGGGGCCATTCAATCCCTGAGATAAAAGTTCAGAGCACCATGATCTCATCTTATTAGAAAGTGATTTATCATTTTCCTCTGTAATAACGGTATCTGCCTAGGAATTTGAGTTTATCTCAGAGAAGGAATTGAGATATCTATAATTAATTTAATATGCTAATGTTGGCTGTGAAGTTATTCTAGGATAATGGCAAAAGTAGGCCTGAGAAAACCCATCTGTGACACATGGAAAATTTGAAGATCTCAGTGAAGTATGTCTGGAGAGTATTGAAGTAGGAAAAGCTGAGGATGCAGCTTCCCTGTAAATTTAGCTTTTCTGAGGCTTTGGCTTTCCCATGTACAGTAAAGTATATTATTTTTATCATTCTCCAGAATACTGGACAACATTAACATAGAGAGAGAGAGACAAAGTGGGAACCCAGAAAAAGTTGCCAAAAAATGACAGTGGGTAAGTACTCACTCACCAGTCACCCACCGAATTGAACAAACTTTGGCCATGCCTTTCTTCTCCCTACAGGGCCCTAAGTGCTTGTTAACCTTCAGCAGCTGTCTACCAGCCAGGAAATAGGCACTCACCAGATGCTGAGTACATTTGAGATTGGAGCCTGAATTTTCCAGCCTCTAGAACTTTGAGAAATAAATATTTTATAAGCCTCTTCTAAGGTATTTTTATATGGTATGATTGAAAACTAATGGATATTTAATTTTTTAAAATTATAAGTAAACTACACATTGCCAGTAATCCCCCTCAAAATACTTCCTCTCACTTCCAATACAATTATTCCATCACTCTCACTACTTTGAGAAGTAGTTCCGGAAGTCCTTCTGTGTGAATGTTTTCAGCTGCCCTATGTTTGCTGACTCAATGTCCTGAACTTATTCAGAACAATTGATTCAAAGCTTTCATGGTTATTTTTACTTTGAGGAAGGACCAGAAGTCATATTGTTTTAGACCTGGTCAATAAGGTGGGTCTGGACACACTAATGTTTCTACAAATCGTTCTTGTTGTTTGACAGCACTCAACAGCCATAGCATTCACTGTATTTTTTTTTAACCATACCTGACAAAGAAACCAAAGAACTTCCAGAGATCCTTCAGAAAGGGGCTAACATGGTCAAGTAAATGTGTTCCAAGTGGAGAGTAGTACTTCAGCAAGGGTTAACCGCAATGTATATTTTAATTTAGTAAATTTTTAAAATTTAAATATTCAGCACATATCTTGACCATACTTCATATTGTAGCTAAGATATCACCTATTTTTACTTTTAAAATATTTTAGTCTCACTCATGTTAAATAGACATGGGAGTTTTGTCCAGTATCCTATTTGATTAATTATTAAAACTTCTTGACATCTTTTGACATTTTTCTCTTCTACAATTCAAATCATAAATGATATCTTTAGCATCTAAAATATCCTTTGATTTTCTCAGATTGATGCTTGAAAATTATAAAAGATTTTTCCTTTCACTGTATAAAAAGACAGAAACTTAAAAGCATACTCTATAAATTTCATGAGAAATATTATCAAATCAGAAAAGAAGCTAATTTCATTTTAATTTTACATGGTTTAATTATTAATAATATAGACATTAGGAAAATTATACATGCTGTTATATTTATCTATAACCTTTATAACCTTACTGTCCATGATGCGTTAGAGTCCTGGCATTGCATTGCTTGATACAGAATAACAATGATGTAAGTTATAACTTTAGTCTTTATTTAACTATTAATTTGTTCATAATTTTACTCCTTTAATTTGCATCCAGAACATTCTATTTCAGTGTCTTTGGTTTGCTTGTATTTGTTTTACTTTTCTGGGTACTGACCCCCGAGCCTTCCCATTGAACTACATCCCCCATCCTTTTATTTTATTTTTTGACATGATATCTCTCACTTGCCTGCACAGGTAAACTCACATTTGTGATTCTCCTGCATCAGCCTCCCAGAGTGCTGCTATTGCAGGCATTTGCCGTTATTACTAGCTCCAGTGTTTTTAAGTCAGGGATTCATATGAATGGCTTGGAGTATTTTAACCCTAATACTTCCATAAAAACTACTCTACAATCCAGAACTTAGACTCAATTCACTAGAAAGATCATCACTAATATTGAGTGAACAGCAACCTGAATAATTTCCTATTCTTTTTTAAAATGTAAATCCTCATTGGTACATTATGTATACACATCACAAACACACTAAACATTGATAATTTGTGCCAGGATATGACAAGACTTAATTCTCATTTTTCCCATTCCCTTACCCAACCTACAACCCCCTGCCACCTATATGCATATGCTTCTTTATTTTTAGTTGGGTTTCATAACTCCTACATCAAATGAGCCCATATATATATGTTAAAAATAAAATCTTAAGGTAAAACTAAAATTTTTTCACAACTGGCTCATTGTAACTAAGTATCTCACTACTCTTTATGAATTTGTTGGTAAGACTATCATCTTTTCTTACCTTAAAAATTCTGTAACCATATATGTGGCTGGAATTTTCTAAACACTAAACAATCCAGAATGTCTACTATAAATATTTTTTACTTACAAATATAAAGACATAATCTCATCCTTGAGAGGCAATTATAATCTTTTCAAACCATAGTCTTTTTGTAAATTTATTATATTGTCACATTTTAAATGCAAATGGTGTTCCCATGCATCATACCCATTCTGTACCTGTATATGCTTTATCTTGATTCTTTGCCAAAAGTCCTCCCCTCCCTTCAGTCCTTCTTTCCCTCCTTATTTACAAAAGCTGTGTTACCATGCTTTCCTTTTATGCTCTTTTTTCCTGTTCTCTTTCTTTTTTTTCCTCTCCCCTCTTCCTTGCTCTCCTTTTCATTTTAGCATATTTATGTGATACCTTCACATATGAGGCTAAGAGAATGGGAAGTGCAAAATGAACACAGCAGCAGTTTATGGATGGATAACCTTCGTTCTTGGAGCAGTTGCTATGTGGACCACTTAGAAATCCACCAAAGTGTCTGTATTTTTTTGTGTTCTACTCAAGAAACTACCAGAAGTATGGATCCTCTTATTAAAACCCACAATATCGTCACTAGAGGAGCATAGGATCTGCAGTAATTGATTCTCTGAATCATTTGGCCTTAAGACATTTATTTTAGCTTCCTGTAGGGACATGTACTTATGCAATGGTTTGGGGCTATTGCTAAGTACAGCTCCTGAAATTGTCTCTGATGAATTTTACACACACACACACACACACACACACACACACACACACACACACGTAGAACATCACTTGGAAAGAAAAATTAATGATTTTCATTGCTATTCACACTCTGTCATTTAAGGATTTTTTTGAGCCCAGTGCTCTGAATTCTCTTGAACTTGCCACTTCACATCTTGGCATATTCCCTGAGGCATTCTTTCACTATTGTTTTGATTATATTTGTAAGAAAAACTCTCACTGATCTCTATGACTCGACAATAACTGATAGTGCAATATCATGCTCAACAAATAATACAGCCAGTTCTTCAAAGCCACTGAAGGTTAGCCCACTTTTAAAACAGTTTTGGTACGTTTTGACCAATTCTATCCATACTGGAGCACTGTCCCCTGCTCTGCTTCCTGGCTACCATAGATTGAGCAGCCTCCTCTGCCACACTTTTCTGCAGTGGAGCCAGTCTGACAAGGACAGAATCCTTGATACCATGAGTCAAATCAAACCTCTCCTTTAAATTGTGCATCTTGGGTATTTTGTCCCAACAATTGGAAAGCTGACTAACACAAACCCCTTAACCACTCATTCTGAGAAACAGCTGACCATAGAGAAATAGACACTATTAAATTTACCCTGGTCATATTATCCCTCACTCATACTGCTTCCCCTCCTGCTGTGCTTTGGTTTTTTTCAGAAAAATTGATATTGAAGTTTAAGTGCTGTTGCAACAGTATTAATAGGAGAGACCTTAAAGTGGTGACTAGTTCAAAAGGGCTCTACTCTCATGAATGAGTTTAATCCCTTAATAAAAGGATTTTTGAGCGTGAGCTCAATCTCTCTTGCCCTTTTATTGTCTCCCATATGATGAAGGCCTCTATCAATGCTAACATCTTGAGAATACACTCATCAGCCTCCAACTGTGTGTCAATACATTTCTGCTCATAAGAAAAATTACCCAAAGTTATACACTTTCTTATAGCAACACATAATGAGTGAAGATACCCCCTCTAAAGGTCCTGCTAGCCCTTATCATTCCTTTTTATGAAAGACATAACTCTTTTGGTTGATTCTGGATACTTGTAGAACTTGTGTTCAGAGAATTCTGTCTGTATTTGTAGTCTTTTCAAATGAACTCTCTCCTGATGTGCATATGAATTTGTTACTTGCCAGTGAAAATGAACAGGAATATGTGTTTAAATATAAATTTCTCACTTGATAGATATAACTTACAACCTACTGGATTTTAGGCAAAATTAATGGGTACATAAGAGACATCAGGGAAGAAAGAGACATAGATTCCTACCGCATGAGGCTTACATTGTAGTCGAGAAATACGTAAAGTAAGTATTTATAGCGAAATCAGAATTATATAGCATATAAAGAATGGTAAGGGTGAGGAAAGAGAGGAATGCTGCTCCTCAGAAGTTATGGAGGGAAGACCTTAAGCACAGTCACTTCAGCAAAGCCAAACAAAAGTGAACTGAAGTTACAGGTAAATTCCACTCAGAAAAAAACAGCGAAGGTGATATCATATCTTAAATTGATATGATATCTATTTCTTTCTGAAGTGAAAAGAGAGTGGTAAAAATAGTACCAATTTTGGTCAATAGCATCGCCATTCAGGAACACTGAACCAGGAGAATCAGGGTAATTGCACTCTACTTTCCACCAGGATAAGCACTAGCCAAAACATAAGCCAGTTAGTGCACAAAATTACCTACTGGACAGAGTTGTTTGGGTTTGAAAGTAATGTAAGTACAGATAAACAAATATTTTATTTGTGGTCATGAGAATTCAAATATTTTATCTCCTTATAATGAACAAAGTAATACAGGGTCAGTCGCTGGCCAAAACCAGTACTCATTCTCAAACCTTGTACTGAGCAGGTTTCTCTAGAAAAACAGGATCAAGAGGATATGTATGTCTGTGGGGTGTGTGTGTGTGTGTGTGTGTGTGTGTGTGTGTGTGTGTGTGTGTGCCTGTGTCTATGTGTGATTCTGTGTCTCTGTGTGCATGTTTATAATGCAAAATTTGTTTACATGAATCTGGAGATGAATACATCCACATATCTGCATTTGGTAAGGGATAGAACCAAGGAAAAGCTGGTGGTGCACTTCTGTTCTGAAAGTCAGTGTGCTCAAGATTCAGGAACTCTTGGTTTGAGTCTGAAGACAGGAAAAGACTAAGTCCATTCAAGTACTCAAGATTTTTGTTCAATTCAGAATTTCAATTTACTGAGTGGGTATTGCCCACGTGGGCCATGGTAACCTGCTTTACCCTTCTGCCAGTGCAAATGCTGACCTTATCCAGAAACACCCTCCAAGACACACCCAGTTCAGTCAGGTTGATTATCAAATGAACTGTCATAAAGATGGAGTAAAAATGATGCAAAATAATATGAAGATGAAGCCAACTTTGGAAAGAATACTGTAATAATTGGTAGAATAACCCTTATAAAACCATGCTGAAAGTTTACCTCAGTGAGGAAATGTAATTCACAAAAAATATTTTAAGGTAGTGTAAGAGACACTTTTTTTTCAACTTCCAGCTAAAAAAAATCTGGATACTTTACGTCATATAATTTTGATAGTTTTTTGCAGCCTTTTGCTTGTAACTTATCTTTGCTCATTTTACATTTTAAGAAACTCTTCTTGTTTTACTTTTTGCTCGCTCAAAACTCAAATATATGAATCATTGGTTACAACTGGCATCCAGACAGTGCCTCAATTGTCAGGAAAGATTTCAGAGATCCCATTTCCACACTTTTAATTTACACATACACAAGAATGTGTAATACTTTATAGTTCTAATGTTTCACCTTAGCCAAAAGTAATCATATGGTCTCCACAAATATTTACTTTTTCCAATTGGGTGACTCTTATTTTATTAATACCACTGCAAGGAACAATGACTATGTGTTTCTTTTCAGATATAGTGGGTTATTAAGCAGCATATTCTTTCTAAATACTATTTACTTTGAGCAATTGCAATTCTGCATACAGTTATTGGTGCTATTTTAAGATCATTTTCTACAACTGAGCACCATATCTTAGACATCAATATGAAGTGATGATGAGCCATTGAATTTTAATTCTTTTAAATAAGTGATTTTCCATGCATGTGTAAGCTTTAAAAATAGACACAGGTGTATAAAGGTAAGAAAAGAATATATCAACAACATTCTGTAAGATCTAAGTGTTCATTTTATCTCCAAATGAAAAGAATTGCAATTTCATTCAACTTTTAATTGTGTAAATGTATATTTTCTGACTATCCATGTCAGTGAAAGCCACAAATTATACTGAGAGACAAGTAAAAAGCAAATGTAAAAATAGAATAAATTTTAAGTGACACATTTGATTTCCTAGAATTTAAACTAAAGTGATTCTTAATCTTAGAAAGTGGCATTGAGGTGAAGAATTTTCAATTCTGATATGTGAATAACTTGAAAGTCATAATTTCCATCCTCAAACAAGAAAAAAAGCTGAATTAATGGAAACACATTACTTTTCTTGCACCGTTCATGAGACTGAAGACTCGTGAAAATCAGAAAAAAACAATTCCCACCTGAGGTCAGCTAACTTAGAGTAGTAGACCCTGAATTCACAAACTGGTGGGTCCTTTTTGTTCTACTCAAGCCTTCAACTCTTTGAATGAAATCACAATAAGAAGAGTAATCTTCTTTATTCTGCTTACTGATTCAAATAGTAGTCTTTTACTCTCCCTCAGTGACATAGCCAGAATAAGGTTTGACAAAATGTTGGGACATCCCATGGGTCAGAAAGGGACACATACAATCAGTCCTCTATAACAATAGTTTGCTGTAATTGGGAAATTATTTTACCAGACACTCAGCAAACTCAACAAAAGGGCAACCACTCAACTCCAAGCCCATCTAGCATTCCTGTCTCATACAAAGGGTGAATGAAGTAAAGAAACAGTTGTGAAAGCCACAGCCAGGAAGGACACTAAAACCTGAGATTTAATCAGATAACATAGTATGACTCCTCATTACTAAGTCAGAAGTGCTCAAGTATAGTGACAGTGGGTTTAAACTGAACGAGCAGCAAAGGGCAGAGTCTACTGTTCTTAGATAACCCCAGAGACAAACAGAAAAAAAAAAGAAAAAGTATATTTTGGTCAATTTTATGTCCCTGAAGCAGAATACTTTAGACTAGGTCATTTACAGAGGGTTTTGCTTTGGACCATGGGTGTAGATATTGTAAAGTGTGAGAATTTAGCAGTAGCATTTGCTTAGTTTCTGATGAGGTTCATGCTGTTTCAACCCAGAACAGAATCACAGGGGAAAGTGAATGACAAGCATGAGAGGCAATATTGCTTTATAACAACCCACTCACATACTAAGTAATCAAATTCTAAAAGGACAATAACACCCTCATATGGATAGACATTAATCTATTCTTGAGGTCTCTTCCTTCATTATCCAAACACATCCCCTTAGAGCCCACCACCTCTCAATGTTGAATGTCAACATGAGTTTGGGTGTGGACCTGGACAATGAAACCATAGCACATACTGAAAGAATTTGAAACTTTTGGCAGCTAAAACTACAGCAAACATAACACAAGCCCCCTTGGTAGCGAAATTAACACAAAACATGGTAATACTGAACTGTACTTGAACCCTTTTTTTCTAAAAAAAAAAAAAAAAGTTGCTGTCAAAGAAATCTCACCACCCTTTGTATTATGGAAAATAGATTAATACAAAAACTACCCCTCCCCATATGACTTAGCTAAGACCTCACTCTCATTTATTTAAGACAAGGCTGGGCAGAGATAGCCCCAATTCCCTCTCTTTATGTTGCAAATGATTAATTACCTGGAATATTTGTCTCCACTGATAATGAAAACAAAATACTTGCTATCCTAAGCTGAGCAAATTTAGTTGTCTTTTCCTTTCCAGAGGGTCTCAAATTTTGACACAACCCTAAATTTAAAAATAAACTGACATACATAACAATACCTCCGTGACTAGCCCCTTGAAAAACTAGTGGTTAAGGGACCAGGCATTTATGATCTGAGTCCTGTTGCCAGTCACATTTTATTAACATCAACATCTAACAGTCTAATCATGTCACTAGGGCCTCTCTCTTCCTCAGACCCTATTTACTCCCTATCTCTTACTCTATTTACTCCATACTATAAAAGAAAATTTTATTCTGGCTGACGTTTGAAACATTTACCTGATTTCCTATGCTTTCCATTTTTCACTACTCTTTTCAAATAAAGGCTTTCTTACATAAGTATTTGTTATTTGACAAACCTCAAACAAGTCTCTATACCTCAGTTCCTACTAAGTGATATATCATGTCTATATTTAGAAAAAACACAAGTTTAAAGGCAAAAAATGCACATTCTTACATACAAGCAAACATCATAACCAGACTTAGCTGTTGCATAGGTTTTGGGTTTCTCAGGCAGGGAACTGAGCCCAACTGATTGGTAAGTTAAGGGCTCTATTGTAAAGAATAGAGAGTGTTAAACAATGGATAGATAAATTAAAAGCAGATAGAGACCCTAAGAAAAAAAGAAATAGTAAAAATAAAAAACATAATATAGAAAATGTCTCTGATGGGTTCATCAATTACTAGACATAACTGAACAAATAAATTTGCGACCTTAAAAATATTAATAGAAGTTTTGTAAACTAAGATTCAAAGTGGAAAAAAAAGAACAAATATAACAGAGCAGCCTAGAATGATGAGACAATTTCAAAAAAAAAAATGTGCTATATAAATATATTCAAAGTACAGCATAGCAGAAAGAAACTAGAGAAAAAGTGGACTAAATAGAGTAACAGTGATTCAAGACTTCTCAAATTTAAGAGCAGACACCAAACTGCAGATACAGGAATCTCAGAGAACAACTGTTAGAAAAAGCAGCAAAATGATAATGTATACCTAAACATTGTTCAAGCTATAGAAAATGCAAGACTTTTGGCTTTGTGAAAAGCCAACGAAACCATTTTTACTGAGAAAGGAGTAAGAATAAGAATTAGAGTGAACTTTCTGTTTTTGAAAAATGACCACAAGAAAAGAGGAGAGTAAAATGTTCAATGTGTTGAAAGAAAATAAACACAAGGCTACTATTCTGTGCACAGAAAAATTAATCTTCAGAAAGGGAAGAGGAAATATAGACTATCTCAGAAAATACTGAGCATTCATCACTAACAGTTCCTGCTTGAAATGTTTAAAATTCTTTAAGGTTGAAGAAAAATTATACAAGTCATAGCTTCAGATCTACAGAAAGGAATCAGAGCTTTGAAAAAGGAATAAATTAAGGCAAAATAAAAATTTTATTTTTACTACTTATAATTGATTTATCAGAAAAAAGTTATTCAATGTGATATCAGTAACCACATATTGGGTATTACAGCATATGGACAAGTGAAATAAATAGTATCGCAGCAATGCCAGAAAAGACAATAGCAAAAAGCTGGGAATATTCTTTTATAAGTTATCTTTACTACATGTGAAGTGATATAATGTCACTTTAAAGTTTATTTGGTTCAGTTTCAGCTCTAGTTTAATATTTAATGATTCATGTTGCACACTCCAGGGCAACCAATCAAATAATTTTACAAAGAAGTATATTTATATGGAAAAAAGAAAGAAAAATAAAATCATGTAAAATACTCAATTGGAACAGAAAAAAAAAGCAAGAGAAAAAGGAACATAAAACAAAAACAGCAATTCTTGCTAATATAAACTCATTACAGATCTAAGGATTAATCCAACTATATTACTACTTTAAATATGAATATTCTAGATATATTTAAAACAAAACAGATATTACCAAACGGATTGCAGGAACAAAAATTGAAACCCAACTCTATGTTGGTGATCAAAAATAACATTTAGACCAGGGACTCTGTATTGGTGAGTAGGCGGGACTGTTGGAACCTCAGGCAGTGCCATTGCAGCTGCACAGGGGCTGGAGCCTGCCAGCCTCCAGGTCCACTGCAGAAGCGCGCTGAGGGCCTCTGTATAGGAGCACAGGGAGCCTGCAGAAACTTCAGTAGCACAGGGGCTGGAACCTGCCTGCCTCCATGCAGACTGCAAAAGTTCACACAGGGACAATGTATAGGTGTGCAGTGGAGACCATTGGAACCTCTGGGGGCTGCATTAGATGCTGCTCATGGGGCTGAGCTGGTCTACCTTCACCCTAACTGCAGAAGTGTGCCCAGGGACACTGTATAGGGGTGCAGCTGAGCCCGCTGGAACTTTGGGTGGTGCCATTAGATGCTGCACACATGGAATAATGATAGGAAAAGAAGAAGTTAAATTGTCATTATTGCTGATGACATGATACTTTATCTAGAGGATCCTAAAAGCTCAATTAAAAAACTGCTGGACCTAATCACCAGATTTAGTCATGTAGCTGTATACAAGGTCAATGTTTAAAAATCAATAGCCTTTGCATACACAAACAGTAGATTCACGGAGATAAAAATTGAGAAGTCAGTCCCTTTCACAATAGCACCCCCCCAAAAAAATATCTAGAAAGCAGTCTAACAAAAGAGGTGAAAGACTTCTCCTCTGAACACTACAGCACTCTGAAAAAGAAGGTAGAAGAAGATATCAAAAAATTGAAAGACATACCTTGCTACTGCATAGGAAGAACCAATATCATCAAAATGACTATAGTCCCACAACTACTATATAGATTCAATGCAATTCTAATTTAAATTCCAACAGCGTATTTCACAGATCTAGAGAAAAAAATCTGAACTTTCATCTGGAACCACAAAACACTTAGAATAGCAAAAGCAGTTCTAAGCAGGGACACAGTGTGTCTGTGGGGGGGGTATTACAATGCCAAACCTGAAACTATACTATAAAGCCACCATGACAAAAACTGCATGGTACTGGCAAGGTAACAGACCTCAGGGTCAATGGAGTAGATTAGAAGATCCATAAACTACTCCAGATCCACTGAGCCACCTCATCTTTGACAAAGAAGCCAAAAATACTCAATGGAAGAAAGATAGCCTCTTTAACAAACAGTGCTGGAAAAACTAGGCTTTAACTTTCCAAAGACTAAAGCTAGACCTATCTCTTTCACTGTGTATCAAGCTAAAATCAAAGTGAATAAGAGAACTCTAAACCTGCTGCAAAAGAGGTTAGGTAAAACTCTTGAAAACATTGGCTTAGGGAAAGACTTGTTGAACAAAATCTTTATAGCACAATAATTGGCAGAAGAAATCACAAATGGGATCTCATTCTTTTAAAAAGCTTCTGAACAACAAAAGAAACCACCAGCAAAGCGAAAAGGCAAACAACAATATGGGAAAGAATCTTTACCAGCTGTTCCTCAGACAAAGGGCCACTATCTAGAATACATAAACAGCTTAAAAAAATCAGCCCACCCAAATTGAAAGACCTAATTCAAAAATGGGCATCTGAAATGAGCAGATACTTTTTTTTATTTTTTAATCTTTATTGGTACATTACATATACGCATCATAATTGCACTCCATAATGGGGATTTGTACCAGTATAAGACACAACTTAATTCTCATTTTTCCCATAGCCCTACCCACTCTACCGCCCCCCCATATACAAAAAAATTGTTTCCTTACTTTTTTGTTACAATCTCATCATTTTCCCCCCTTCACCCTATTTTACATTGAGCATTTTCTATTTCGCAATATATAACATACAATTCTAAGACTCATTTACATCTTTATTTTCTCATACCAGAGAAAAGATGTGATATGTACCTATCTATGCCCTATTTATATCATTTATGAGGATATCCTCAAGGTATGTCCATTTAAGTATAAATGATTCAAATTTATCATTTTTATGGCAGAGTAATACTCCATTCTGTAGAAGAACCACAGCTTTTTTATCCAGTCTCCAGATGATGGACACTTGGGTTGTTTCCAAGATGTAGCAATCACAAATTGGGCTGCTAGGGCCGGGGAGTTAGCTCAGTGGTTCCGGCGCCTGTCTTGCAAGCGCAAGGGCCCGGGTTCAATTCCCCGGTAACCACATAACAATACTGGGTGTGGAGACCCACACCCAGCAGCAACCAGTACCACATACCACAGTGCCGGGCGTGGTGGCTCACGCCTGTAATCCCAGAACTCGGGAGGCAGAGGCAGGAGGATTGCTGTGATGTAAGTTGGAGGCTGAGCTCAGGGCCAGCCTGAACCACAAAGCGAAACCCTGTCTCAAAAAACCTAAAAAAAAAAAAAAAAAAAAAAAAACCAAAAAAAACAAATTGGGCTGCTATAAGCATGGGTGCTGGGTCAAATGGGACTTCCATTCCTAGCTTTTTGAGGAATCTCCAAACTGATCTCCACAGGGGTTGTACAAGTCTACAGTCCCACCAACAATGGAGAAGGGTTCCTTCTTCTCCGCAGCCTCGCCAACATTTGCCATTGGCTGAATCTGAAATGGCAGCCATTCTATGTGGAGTGAGATGAAATCTCAATGTTGTTTTCATCTGCATCTCTCGAATGAGAGCAGATACTTTTCAGAGGAGGAAGTAAAAGCAGCTAAGAAGTATATGAAGAAAAGCTCAAAATCATTGGTCTTTCGAGAGATGCAGATGAAAACAGCACTAAGATTTCATCTCACTCCACAAAGAATGACTGCTGTTTCAGAATTAGCCAGCAACAAATGTTGGCGGGCCTGTAGATAAAAAGAAATCCTTCTTATTTGTGATTGGTAAATCTTGGAAACAACCCAAATGTCCATGAACTGTAGACTAGATAAAAAAGCTGTGGTTCTTCTACAGAATGGAGTATTACTCTGACATAAAAAATGATAAGTTTGAATCACTTATACTTAGATGGACGTACCTTGAGGACATCCTCATAAGTGAAATAAATAGGTCACAGATGTGTAAATATCATATCTTTTCTCTGGTGTGAGAAAATAAAGATGTAAATGAGTTCTAGAATGCATGTTATATATTGTGAAATAGAAAACACTCAAAGCGTAATGGAGTGAAGGGGGAAAAATAATGAGATTATAACAAAAAGAAAGGAAACAAAGTTTATGTATATGGGGGTGAGGCTGGTAGGGTGGATAGGATTATGGGAAAAAATGAGAATTAAGTTGTGTCATATACTAGTACAAATTCTCATTGTTGAATGCAATCATGATGTGTATATGTAATGTAACAATAAAGATTTCAGTTTAAAAAAAAAAAAAGAAACCCTTCTCCGCTGATGATGGGAGTGTAGACTCGTAAAACCTCTATGGAAATCAGTGTGGATATTCCTCAACAAGTTAGGATTGGACGTCCCATTTGACCTGGCTATTGCTGTGCTAGATATATACACACAAGAATTAAAAGATTCATTTCACAGTGACATATGTGCACCCATCTTTATAGCAGCTCAGTTTGTGATTGCTACATCTTGGAAACAACCAAAATGTCCATCAACTGGAAACTGGATGAAGAAGATGTGGTTCTTTTATAGAAGGGAGTATCACTCTGCCATAAAAAATGATAGGTTTGAATCATTCATACTCAAATAGATGTATCTTCAGGACATCCTCATAAATGAAATAAATAGGTCACAGATGTGTAAATATTATATCTTTTCTGGTGTATGAGAAAATGAAGTTGTAAATGAGTTGTAGTATGTGTAGTTGATATTGTAAAATACAAAATATTTAAAAGGGAAGAGAGTGTTGGGGTAAAGAGGAGAAAGTGAATGTGATAGTAATAAAGAAATAAGAAAAAACTATGTATGTAAGGGGTGGGGGTTCCACGATAGGGGGGAAGGGAAAAAATGAGAATCAAGTCATGTCATAATCTGGTCCAAACTCTCAATGTTGAATGTGATGATGATGTGTATTCATAACGCTCCAATCAAGATTTTAAAAATTAAAAATTTTAAAAATGTAACATTTAGAATCAGGAAAGTGGATAAGGAAAAATAAAATGAGCTCAAAAAAGTTGAATATGGTGGTATTTGCTTGTAATCACTGCACTCTGGGAGGCCAAAGCAGGTAGACCACACACTGAGGCTAAATGAGAGCAACATAGTGATTTAGTGAGTTCTTATCTCAAAATGAAAAACAAAAGACTGAGGATATAGTTTGGTGTCAAGATCCTGGGTTCAATCTCCAGTACCACAAAGAAAAAAAAGAACCCAAAAATGACCTCATGGGAAAATATCTGAACCACTGTAATACACAAACATTTTTAAACAACATTTAGTTAGCATTTAAGCAAAAGTAATGGGAATACAAATCAATTTATGAAAACTAAAGGCATAAATTTCCATTGTTTGCCTCCACCCTGAGTTGGAGACAGCACAATATTTGAGCATCTCAAAGTGTGGTAACACATATGTGATATACACGTGTGGCTGGTGGCTTCATGCTAGATGATGTGTACATGTTATCATATGTGGCAGTAGCCCAAGTGAAGTAGAGGCTGATAACTGAACCTGAAAGAAAAGTGTATCATCATAAACAGCTTTAGTCTGGAAGTCAGAAATACAATCAGTTTTGTTGTTGTTGTCATCATTGTTGTTTGGTCTTTTGAAGACCTGTATACTTGGAAAACACAGATACATTTAATACACCATCAAGTCAGCAATAATGAGTATTACAGCTATATAGAAACTTTTGCACACATATACTTTTTTTTTCTCTCAAAGAAAAACTAAGATTCTCTTAACAGGATTTACAGTGTGTAATTGCATTCATAAGCATCAAAAGATATCCTCAGAGGTCCTGTAAACCTAGGAGGTGGTTTTTATGTTGAGCAGAGTATCTGGAACAATATACCAGAAAGAATGTTCTTTTTTCTATCTTTTTTCCATAAGCCTAGAACTTTTATGTTATGGTTGGTGCCCAGGATTGAGTTTCTCTTAAATCCCTCCAATGGGGTTTTTGCACACATCCTGAGAATCACTTTTTTCGCTTAACCTTCCTCCATGACAGAAAACTCTTGTGGATCCAGGCACTCAATTTTTTTTCAGAGTGTTTTGTGTACCCTGTTTTTATGCATTCATTCATGGAAATTTCCCCAAGTATCTAAGCCTCTACATTAAAAACATTTGCTCTACAGCAGCCATAGATAGCACAGTGGACAGGTAAGAAAATCCATTAGGTGGGGAAAGTGATATTTCAAGGAGAAAATTTGAGAGTGCATTAAAAATAGTCCTTCAAAGTCCTATCTCTTGGTAAGATTTGCATGCATGTTTCTTGCCTAAGAATCTTTTAAAATTGAAATGATGCCTGATTTTCTCTGTGTCTTACTGAACACTCTGTTTAGCATGTTAGGTAGATGGGACAATCTTGTAGGAAGGAGGGAAAGATAAAGCTGAAAATAAAAAGAAAGGCTTCAAGCTTTGGCTAAATTTGACTTGAATGTGAATGAGAATTGGAAGCAAGAACTAGAAAAGCACAGAGAACACAGAAATGCACAGAAATGAAATAAAAGCACAGACATGAAATAAATAAAGAAGATAGATATCTGGTATGGTTTTCAGATTCTGAAAATGAGGAAAAGAAGCAAATGTGAAAGAGGAAGGAAAAGAAGAATCATTCACATAAATATTCTGAAGGCTCCATATCAGAAACTGAATCAAACAGGATAGTTTAAAGAGGAAAAGCAAATCCAAGGCTTCAACAAAGAAAGAAAAGAACCTTAAAGGACTTAGCAAAAAAAGAGAGATGTATCTTGAAGATAAACCTTTGTCATGTGAGTCCTTTTCAGAATCAGATTACTTTGAAGATATTCAGGCTAAAAGGAAGAAAAATAGTGAAGAATTAAAAAGAAAAAAGAAGAAGAAGAAAAGAGTATAAGAAACACAGTAAGAAGAAAAAGAAGAAGACTGTTCCTCAAGGCCTGACTCACCCTAACATGAGCACAAACCAGGTTCCCATTATGAAAAAAGTGCAAGGTCTAAGGAAATTTCCACTGTGAACATCATGACATATTTACTAAAATCCATGGTGTTCTTGTCTTTAGAACTGTTCCCGAACTATTCAGTAGCCTTTCAGATGCCACTGTGTGAAAGGGCTCTGATGATTGCCTGATGCTTGGAAGTCTACTTTTTTATCCTCCACTACTTAAGAATTCTGGGAGCTAACACACTGCAATCATATTAGAGGTTAAGATATGTGGTAATAAAGCTAATATGTTTAACTAGAAGTATCCAATGATGAATCAGCAGAAAGTGAAACTGGAAACTTTCTCAAGATATAGTCAGAAAGGACCAAATGACTAATTAAAATTATTAAGGAGGTATTTGTCTTAATTACTTTTATGGTTGCTGAGACAAAAGACCCAGGAAAGGTTTATTTGGCTTACAGTCTGTAGAGGTTTTAGTGGCAGAGGAGAATCATGTCATGACAGACAGACAGTAGCAAAGCAACAAGAGACCTTAGCAGCATCTTTCTGCTCCTTTTGTTTTATCCAGACTATTTAGGTCAGATAGCACTCATGCTTTTAATTCTAGTGCCCTCAGACCTCACCCCACCATGAATAAGTCCCACTAGATCCACCTCTGAAAAAGATCCACTAAAGACTGCATGAGGCTTTGGGGGGACATCTAAACAGAGACCGTAGCAGTATTACATTAGTATTTTGAAATGCTTCCTCTGTAGATTTTTCCCTTTACATACTTTTATTCACTTTAGGAAAGGGCTTTTATGGTGGAGGCAAGGGTAGCTTGGCATTTCTAGCTAGCAGAGTAGTGTCCTTGGATAATCATACATTCTGCCATGAATGCAGTAGTCATGCTTCCTTGGGATGCCAGAGCTGGGCATCAGCAATCATGCCATTTACAGAGTTAACAATGCCCTTGAACTTTATGGTATGCTTTTGTATGAGCCAAACAGCCCACTGCAGCACTAGAATTCCCTCCTCCTCCCCAGAGCCCTGGGCTTATCTCTACAATATTCTTATTTAATTTTACTTTAGCTTCAGAATGTGTTATGCTGTTTGAATTAGCTTTGACTATTCTTTGGATTCAGAGGAAAAAAATTACTCCATACAGACACTGGTCCTCACTGAAGCTAAAGATTCTAAAATGCATGTTTTATACTGTTCAATTTTAATGAGTTGGAAAAATTTAATGTAACTGATGATGGTTACTTTATTTTTTGATACAGATGTTGATTAGACTGAAATGTCTAGCTTTTACTAAATCTTTCATCTTGTTTTCTCAAGCTTATTACTATGCTTACTGGCACACTGGCCAAGATATTTAACATGTAAGAAGTGGGTTTTGACATTTTTAAAAACAGTTTTATACTGAAACTTGGACTAATAAACAAGTTGAGTGGCAGGTCTGGTATGCTATATATTGTTATACAAACCTATTGCCAGAATCTTAGTAAATACAATGCTTAAAAAGCAAACAAACAAACAAAAAACCCAAAGTGAATAGAATACATAACACAAAGAGTTTTCCTCATTTATACTTTAAGATTTTCTACTCTGATCTTTCTCACTCAAAACAATGAGCTTCGTTACCATTAGATGACCTTCATGAAGTCTTTCTGGCAGATATTTGTTAGTATAGACATTTTCTAAATATCTTCTCTGTGTTTTTAATATGCAAATTCAATGATTTTAAAATCAGAAAAAAAGTAAAATAAATTAATTCAACAAAAGTGCTTGTTGAATACCAACATAGATCAGACACTCTATTGGGTACTTTGGATACATTAGTGAGGACATAAGACAAAACCAACTGTGTCCATGGAACTATATCAGAGAAGGTTAGTATTTTATTTTCCTTTTTTCTGGTTTTGATTTCTCAAGACAAGATCTGTCTCTAGTTGGTTAAAATGCTGAGATTGGCTCCAAGAGAATTAATAGTTAAAATATTACATAATAGTTTTTTAAATTTCATCCTTTTTTAATATCTATAAAGGAGTCAAATACCCTCAATGGAGTAAAGATAGCCTGTTTAATAAATGGTGTTGGAAAAACTGGATTTCAACCTGCCAAAGAGTAAAGCTAGACCTTCATCTTTTACCATGAACTAAACTGAAATTGAAGTGGACTAAATATCTAAATATGAAAACAGTAACTAAAATGGCTGAGAGATAAATTAGGTATTCAGTATGTACTTTTAATATGTATGTATAAGGAAACTGAATCTTAGGAACATCATGTGGTTGACAAAAAAAAAAAAAAAAAACTGGGCCAACTTTGTAACCTAATTTTGTCTTTGACTTTCAGGATAACTTCAGGGAATGGCATTGTTCTTGTTACAGGAATGGCGATGCTATATTTGAGTGAGGAATATTTCTGAAAGCAAATTGGAAAATGACCAAGAACAGATACTGAGTCCTGTCTTGTCTATTTAATGGTTTAGGATTTAATGGCCAGTCATTGATTTCTGACGTTTACTTCTGTCTCATTTCTTTGGGCAGAGATACTATCTTCAAGCAGATACTAGAGTTTATATGAGAATCACAGCACGTCAGAGGCTTATACTCAGTATTTGGGAATTGACTTTGTATAAAGAGATCTTAACATAAAAATATGAGTGTTTACAGGGGATCTTAAATCATCAGGAAAATGTCCTCAGGACTGAGACACATGGGAATGAAATAAAGCAATTCATTTTCTTAGCATGACAGGTCATATTCCAATCAGAAAACAATTTTCCAAATAATTCATCTCTATGAAACTATGCAGCAAGCAGCATTTATAATAATTAAATAACATTATTATAGAGGCAAATGCATTTCTTTTATAATTCTCTCTTTTTCACTGGAATTTAATTTTAATATGTTGATCACATATAATGAAAAATCAATAAGTTTTGAAACTTAAAATAAGACAAATATATCATAGCATGTATCTTTTTTTTTAATTATCTTTATTGGTACATTAAATATACACATCATGATTGCACTCCATAATGGGGATTTGTACCAGTATAAGACACAACTTAATTCTCATTTTTTCCCATAGCCCCACATAGCATGTATCTTTTGTCCTTACCTCTGCTCCTTTTTATTTGGCTTTGTTTTGCTTTACACGGCTTTTTTCATGCACATGGATTTGACGTCTTATTGTACTCCAATAACTCACATTCTGAATTTCCTTCTGAGCTCTGGGACCACATTTTTAGGTGCTGGACAGCCTTACTAGGTAACAAAAAAGAACTAAAACCCACTGAAACTAAAATAAAATTATTTTTTGTGTATATCCTTTGCGTGAATATAACCAGTTCAAATCTTCCTCAGCTGCTCTACCACACAAGTGACATATGTGTATCAGTTAGTGCTCATTAGAGAAACAGATTTAATATAAATCTGGATTATCAGAGCTTTACAAGATAGGCTTACAATGACTGCCTGCAGAATCCAGTATGGAAGAGTGCAAGAGGGCTGCCTGTGTGCTGGAGATACAAAGGATCCCTCTGCAGGTCCAAGGCTTGGAATTCAACGTAGAATCTCATGTGAATCTGTATCAAGAGGCTGGAAGGTTTATGATGATAGACTGAAAGGTCTGCATTGGAAGGCTGACAAGTCTGTGATGGAAGATGGGGAATGATATTCAAGGTGGGGAAGACTAGATCTCCTCCAAAGAAAAGGTAAAGCCTGCCTTCTTCATTTTTTTTTTCTATTTGGGTTACAACCCTATTGGTTAGTGCCACTCACATTCAGGATGAGTCTTTTGTCTTCAATAAATCCCTTTAGCCACACTCACCCAGAACTATGGTGATTCAGTTTCACTGGATGTTTCATATGCAAGTTGACACAGTTAATAAATTATCACAGTATGCTATGTATGTGTGTATGATCCTTAGTTTTCTGCTCTCACAAACAACTCACTGTCAATATACTCTGCCATAACAAATGATAAGTTTGAATCATTTCTACTTAAATGGACATACCTTGAGGATATCCTCATAAGTGAAATAAATAAGGCACAGATAGGTACATATCGCATCTTTTCTCTGGTATGAGAAAATAAACATGTAAATGAGTCCTAGCATTGTATGTTATATATTGTGAAATAGAAAATGCTCAATGTAAAATAAGGTGAAAGGGGACAATGTTGAGATTGTAACAAAAAAGTAAGGAAACAAATTCTATGTATATGGGGGGGTGGTAGGGTGGGTAGGTCTATGGGAAAAAATGAGAATTAAGTTGTGTCTTGTACTGGTACAAATCCCCATTATGGAGTGCAATCATGATGTGTATATTTAATGTACCAATAAAGATAAAAAAAAGAAAACACTTTTTTAAAAAATGAGGTTTTGATTCCATTTG
Organism: Petromus typicus; assembly: GCA_004026965.1. Lineage (NCBI taxonomy): Eukaryota > Metazoa > Chordata > Mammalia > Rodentia > Petromuridae > Petromus > Petromus typicus. The sequence continues at coordinate 60,530 of PVIR01005881.1, forward strand.
TATAAGACAAACATCTTCCCTCTACTATATCCATAACGCTTCTAGTTCATACATGACTGAACTCCAGGACATTTTTTTTATTAATGCATAAGGTACAGAATGACTTTCATTCTAGCACATTCATAGATGCATAAAAACATACCTTGGTCATTGCTACCTTCTGACTATCCTTCCTTTATCCTTCTTCTTCTTCCCCTTCTGTCTCTTACTTCTTCTCTAACAATTTATTTCTACCTTCATGTCAGCATTTTCCCCTTTTCTCCTTGATTCCATGTCTAGGTATTTTGACAGAACACGATGTTCTTAATGTCCACTTATTATTGCTCTTGTCCACACTATGTATATCCATCAAACTTTCTACTATCAGGTATTAACTTTGTAGAAAGAAAATCTGATAGTACCACTCCTCTGCTAAGGGGATTCCAGTGTTTTCTTTTCATGCTATACTTAAAAACTCAGCATAGCACTCAAGGCTTTTCATTTGATCTCAGCTTACTTCTACTGTAAATACTTCTAGTACATAAAGAAGTTTGAAATGTATCCTAACTCATTGGGAGTCTTGATGGAGTTCAGGCAGAAAACTGAATTGGAAAATAATCCAAGTTAGAGAAGTCACTGTAGTGACTATAGTGTGTAGATACTGTAGTGTGTAAAAAAAATTAGAGGCACTCGCCTTGGGAATTCCCCCGCTATTTTGTCTTTGATGTTTCCACAGATGGGCCTAACTTTTCCCTTTTAAGGCTGCATTTTCTTTATCTATCTCCTATTCTTATATAACTGCCCTTCAGATTATTTATTGAAAGGTAGTTATTGTCTCATTAGATGTCATTGGGAGGATTTTTGCTTCTTCTCTAGGTCAGATGCCTCTGACTTGAGAACAAACATAATCCTATTTGCATTTTACAAGAATCACACCCTGGCTGTGTTGTCAGAATGTATGACAGAGAAAGGAGACCACTGAGGGGGCTGAGGCAATATCCATGTGATGGATAACAGTGGCATGAGTTAACATGGTAATGCTGGAAGTAATGAGAAGTTGAAGCATTATGGTACACTTTCAAGATACATAAAATACTCCCTACCCTTGCACTGAATAAGGCATACAACAGAAAGATAGGAGTCAATGGAGACTCAAACATTTTGAATTTGAGATTTGATAGAATAGGGTTGCTACTTAGTGATAGGAATAAAATTGAGAGAGTAGTTTAGAAGGATGGCACAAACACAGTTTTCCTTTATGCTAAATGGGAGCTGCTCATTTTTTATGTAAGTCCTTAGGTTACCTGTTCTCTTAAAAAATAAGGAGCTCAAAGGAAATAACTGGATAGAAACTGGAGACAGAAACTGGAGAATCACCACTGCACAGACTAGAGAGTTTGCACCTAGATGAACTCACTAAACAACTGAGTATATGGACTATGCATTCAAGGAAGCAATGTGAAGGAAATGTGAGGGAAAAGCAAACAAAGCCTTCTCTATGGTAGCAGCATTAAGGAATTAGTAGAAATATCTCGCAACTAGGAGTTTCAGTGGAGAAAGCCAAATGATATGGAGTCAACAGAAAATGGAGAGGTAAATTAACAAAATCAATATAAACAACTTTTCTGAGGATTTTTACATTTTAAATTTTATATGAAAGTGGAAAGAGTTACAGCAGGAGAGAAGAATTCAAGAGATATATTTTATTTTTAAGGGAACTGACAGAATGCTTATATACTGATGGGCATGAAACACTATTGTGAGAAAATTGATGATGCAGAAGTTATTGGAACAATTTATTTGAATAGACAAAAGACATGGCATCCAGCCAGTGTATAGTGTGGTTGGTCTTAGCTAGAAGAGCTAGCAACTCTTATGATAATGAGCCAAAGGAGTCTAAAAATGCAAAGATGCAGTGAAGGAGACTATTATCTTTGAATTGTTTCTATTTTCTCTATGATTCAGGAATCAAGGCCAATATATTGATCATGAAGGTGGTGAAGGAGTTGTTGAATATCTGAGCAGATGTGAGGAAGGATGACTCTAGAGGACCAGAGAGTGAAGAGATTAGGGAAATATCACAGTTATGTAACTTACTTGTGATTATGGACATTGCATTTTTATTGAGATTAAGTCTGCATAGATGTAGAGAGGGGATTTTTTTAGGCATATTGAGATTCAAGAAGCCGAGATACAATAGACAAGGAGGGAGACAGAACCAGAAACTGTACCTGTGATTTACCAAATAAGGTAACAATGTGGACAGATAGGAACAAGACAATTTTACAGGTGCAGATTGGTAAATTCTGATAGTGACTACTGAATGCAATCTGAATAAAGAGGACATAAGTAGAAGGACAGATACAAAAACAGACTACAGATTAAACTTACTGGAGATTCTAGAAGGATGTTTACTATGGGATATTAGGGGGAGTTAGAAAGTTAGAATGTACTGTTCAAGGAATGAGGCTCACGAAGGAGCTGCAGCTATTAGAAGTGACAAAATCTAGCATAAACTTATGGGAATAACTGGCCAAGGGGAAGGAAAACAAGCTCATGAGAGAAGAAGCAACGGGAATCTGAAGGCTGAGACTGATTGGGCCATCTGTGTACATACTGAAATCACCCAGAAGGAAAATAGTAGCTGTGTTGAAGAGAATAACAGAGATCCAGTGACCTACAACATCTTACAACCAGGGAGAGGAATAAGGGGGTCCATGCTGTGAAAAGGGGGCTGGTGAGGTTGTGTTGATAGTGAGGGTTTCCACAGAGTCTGTGAATGATTTTCAGGAGTTGGAAAGGGGTCGAAGCAATGTCAAGACAAGAGGTCTCAGTACAGGTTTAAGGTCGGGGAGATGTGAGAGAGATGACCCAGGACCTCTGGCTTCTTACAGTTACTACTATCAATGATAAAATACAAGACTTTTTGTTTTTATTTTAATAAAAAATCACATACCATGAAATATTCTCTTTCAACCAATTTTTAAGTATACACTATTTTTAATTTCAAGCACACTTTAATATATCAGATCTCCAGAAACTTTTCAACTTGCACATCTAAAATTCCATACCCATTTGAACAGCAGCTCCCTCTTTACCCTAATCCACACTTCTGGCAACTACAATTTTACCTTCTGCTTCTGTGTACTTGACTACTTTGAACACCTCACATAGGTGGAATCGTGCAGTATTTGTCCTCATGTGAGCAACTTATTTCAACAATAGTACTGTCTGTAACATTCATCCATATTGTGGCCTATGACAGGATTTCTCTTTTTGAGACTCAGTAATGTTCCACCACATGAATATGCCACATTTTCTTTTTTTTTTTTCACCTGAATAGTCAGGGAACTTTCACCTATTTTATTTAGGTTTTCATTTATTTTCAAATTCCAACCAGAAGCTAAATACAATCGGAAACTGGTAAGCACTAGTTTTACTCCAAAGGAGTAGGATCACTCAGATTTACTCCAATAAAGTATGCAACCCATACATTTTCTTTTTTTAGTTCACCTGTTGATAGATACTTAGGCTGTTTCCATTCCTTGGCTATTATGAATAATATAACAACGAATGAAGGATTTAAAATCTATTTTCAAGATCCTAATTTCAATTCTTTGTATAAATACCTGGAAGTCAGACTGCTGGATCCATGGTAACCATACTACAAGGCTCAGAGGCTCTCCAATCATGTCTCCCCCAGTAGTTGCCTCATTCTGGATTCACACCAAAAGCACACAGAGGTTCGAATTTCTCTAAATCTTTACTGACCTTTGTTTTTTAGTATCTTTTTGTTGGTGACCATTTTAATACATGACTGATGTTGCTTCATTGTGACTTTGATTTGCAGAGTTTCCTGCTCATTAATGACTGAGGTCATTTTATACCTGTCAGTCATTTGTACATATTCTTTGGGGAAATGTCTATTCAAATCATGTGTGTGTGTGTGTGTGTGTCTGTGTGTGTCTGTGTGTGTGTGTTTGTGTGTATATTTGTCTGTGTGTGTTTCAGTGTGTGCATACACGGGTGTGTCTTTTGAAGAATGAACCCATGCCTTAACAATGAGCTAAATACCCAGCCCTTTTGTACTTTTTTTATTTTGAGAGATTTCACTAACTTACTAAGATGACCAGACGAGACTCAAACACGCAATCCTCCCACTTCAGCCTCCCAAAGTACTGAGATTACAATATGAGCCCCAATGCCCAGCTTCTTTTATCTTCTTTTTCCATAGTTCTTTTTTTCTCTCTTGAGTTGTGGGAAATCACTACATACTTTGAAAAGCAGCCCCTTGCTAGATAAATGGTTTCAAATATTTCCTCTTCCTCCATGGGTTGAATTTTCATTTTGTTGATCATCCTCTTTGCTGTTCAGAAGCTTTTTACTTTGATGTCATCTTACTTATATGCTTTTGCTCTTGTCGTCTGTGCTTTTTGGTTGATATTCAGGAAATTACTGTCAAGCCCACTGTTTTGAAATGTCGGCCCTATGTTTTCTTCTCATTTTGTAGGCTCAGGTCTTACATTTAAATACTTAATACATTTTAGTTGATTTCTGCATATGATGTAAGTAAGGGTCCAGCTTTACTCTTTTGTATGTGATTACTGAGTTTTCCTCAACATCAGCATTGAAGAGAAAGTAGGAGGAAATGAACAAACATCAAAGCAGAGAGTCCAGTATGAAGGAAGCGCTCTGCTCTGACCCTGTAGAGTTCCTGGCTTCCCATTTGATGGCAGATGATGAATGCATGATGCCTGCAGAGAACGGTCAGGTCCAGCATGTGAAGTCACTCTTAAGGTATGATGAAAGAAGCCTCTGCATGGTTAAATTCCTCTTGCTTCTTGTTCTCCCATCCATCTATCTTTTATTTTTTTCAAAATAGATTCTTCAGCACAGTTTTCAAGATACAATGATTTTCTTACCTTATAATCTTATATAAGCCCACCATTGACAATATATGCTCTTATTTCCACTGAAATTATACCTCTAGTACATGTTTCTGAGCAGCCATATTCAAATAGCTATTGTAGAGGCAGCACAGCAGTACATAGTAGAACAGATTCATAGAGAGAATAGAAAAACTAGTATGTGATGTATTAACTAAGAGAAAAACTTTAGGAAGTAGCCATCAGATCGAACTCTGGAGAATATAGACTTGGAATCACAGGGAATGACAGAGATATGGGTACAAGGAAAATGGAAGACTTAGGTTACATCAGCCAATGTTTCTGAAGTGCAGGTTGACTGAATGCAAGTTGCTACAGATGTGGTCAGAAAGGTGGCCTAGAGACTATGCATGGGGGAGCTTCAGTGTAAGGTTGAAATGGTTACATTCCATTTTGTGAATGTGGAAGTATAGACAACAACTTTTGCAACAGAAAGTGTTCTCCTAAAGTATATCATGACATACAGTTCAGGAGGAATCACATTCATCTAATAGCAATCTGATTTTCTGTCTATGCAGATATATATATTTTAAGTTCATAATTTCTTCTATTATTTATGTTTTTCTTTTTGTAACCATAAGTATTGTTGAGTCTTTTCTAAGTCTCATTAAATCTTCACAGCATTTGACAATAAATTTTGCATAATTAAATATGTCTGGAGTTTGAGGGGTGCAATCTCAGGTCTCAGGTGTAGAAATCTTTGATATTCTCCTGAAACAGCAAGCATTTTAGTAGATTGGGCAAGACAGCAGAAAAGTACAGCAGCTGCCAACAATTTTAATGTATGTAGAGCAGTAAAAACAGACCCACTCCACCCTTCAATATAAGCTCTCTCTGTTCACCTCGTCCTGGTAGCTGAATTAGATAATCGATTTTCTACAAACAAGGCATGAAAGTGCCCCTGCTTCCTCTGAAAGGACAGCATACCCAGGGCATCTTTCACTCTTATTGATTTTAAATCACATTCAGTGACTGACTTGGAATCATCAAGTGGGTTTCCCTGGAGTTAAAAGTGCAAGAAAGATCTAATTAGACAGCCATAGCCTAGATAAAAGACGGCATATAATTGACTTAAAATCTGAACTCAACTTATCCTTTGATGCTGACAGGGAGAAATAAAAGTTGTGTTTTAGTTGTTTCTAAAATATTTTCTGAGGCCATATTAGCTTCCTGAGGTCAGGAACTGTGCCTTATGCACCTCTCCACCAATAAAATGAAGCAGAAGACTTGGCTCCAAGCCATTTAGCTGGAAGTTTTCTCTTTATTTGACTGAATTTTTCTCTGACCTTTGTAAGACATTTTGAAATTAAAGTCAACACCAAACTGAACATTCCACACTCAGTCATGATTTGCAAAACTCCTGGTTCCTAAAGCATGTAAATATGTCATTTTAAGGTTTAATAAGAGCAGAAAATCTCTTCTTATGTTAAGCAGGTAGAATTTGAAACTAGGAGGAGGTTTCTAGTGTCTTGTAAAAATGATTTCAGGTGCAAATTTCAGCAGTACTTGCAGTCCTTGCCATTTTATTTTGATCCATAATGCATATATTATGTGAAATGTATGGACTTTGTGAACATTCCTTTGAGACAAATCCCTGTAACAAAATTGTTGGGCTGGAAAGTTGCACATACTTGACTCATTAAAGTCACATTATTCTGGAGAGTTTGGATCAATCCACAACCCTATCAAAATGCAATGTCTCAACATCTCAGTCTGGAATTGGCACCAGCCAACTTTGTGTCATTGTCAATCCTAGGGCATCTTTATTGAGTTTTCACATCATGTTACTAAAATATTTTAGATGCCCTGGTTTGTACAAGAGAAAGCTGAGACACAGCGATATGAATCTTTCTGCTCCAACTCATGCAGCTAGATGTAAAAAGTGAGAGAGTAGAATTATTCTGCACATAGAGCATGGAGTTTGGTCAACTCTTCTAACAATTCTCTTCTTTTGTAAATAACTAAACATAAAATACTGCTCCTAGGCCAGGCCTGGTGCCTCACTCCTGTAATCCTAACACTCAGGAGGCAGAGGCAGGAGGACTGCTGTGAGGCTAGCCTGGGCTACATAGTGAACTCAGGGCCAGTCTGAACTATAAAACAATAATCTGTCTTGGAAAACTAAAAAAGAAAGAAAAAAATGAGAAAGAAAAAGAAAGAAGAAAGGAAGAAAAAAGAGGAAAGAAAGAAAGAAAGAAAGAAAGAAAGAAAGAAAGAAAGAAAGAAAGAAAGAAAGAAAGAACGGAAGGAAGGAAAGAGAGGAGGAATTCGGCTCCAATTTCTGTTTGACAAAGTAAATCTAGAATTTTATTCTTTAACTCTGGCCAATCAACAAAATCTGGATGGGTATAAGTACATAAGAACCACTGTTTTGCCTCAATGTTCTCATTTCTAATAACATGTAAACATGTGAAGCACAGTAATGAAATTGATGGTCTCATTGCTAACCAATTATTACATAATTTCTCCTTGCATACTGCCACAGGATATTGAGTCTGGCTGCTCAAAAAAATCTCCGTTATTATCTACACAAGCCCCTGCTGCCTTGATTTCATCAACCTGTCAAGTCATTTAGATCTTTGTTGCTATGTAATTTTGCATCTGGAACTTTTCTAACTTTATTTTTTATAAATCAGTAACTATAGACATGATCTCTATTTTGAATAGACTCCTTAATCTCACCCCTTTTACTTTTATTTCTCACATTTCTTCTCCTTACTACTAATTACTGATAACATTTCTCCAAACTCCACCCAGCCTCTATATAGCCATGGTCCGTACCCCAACAACTGTGATTCTCCTAATCTTTTATTATCTTATCGTAGACTCTAGGATGGAAATTGCAAAGCCATAATTCCAAAACAAACAAGTGGAGTTCTCTCTTGAGTAAAAGAAGAGGAGCTGGAATTAAAATCAAACATTCCCAGACACATTAGCTCTTCTGTCCACCTCACTTGATCCTCTCCAAAACAATGAAGCCCAAATCAGAGAACGTTTGTGGAGATTTACTGGTTAAGAACAACTTAGAATGCTACATTATTGATGCTTTAGAGATGAAAAATAAGTGGTTTTCAGTATAGTTATTACACTGTAGTCCACACTCAGTGGACTCAATATCTTCAAGATAGTATCTACCTGATAAAAACATAGGAATTTAATAAATTCATGCAAATGAGTTGTAAAGGTCAAGTAGAATGCAGATGTAAGCAAAAGTTTTTAACAATTCTTCACATTAGTTCTCAATCCTATTTCTTAGAGTAACTCTAGTCTTTAAACCATTTGTCCTGTATATAAAAATAAACAATATTCAGATTTCTTAGTAGCAGAAATAAACATTTTAACAGTAATACACATTTTATCTAATTTAAATTTGTAAATTTATATCTTCTTTTAAGACTGTGGTGTTCTATAGCATAATTGTGCTAGAGAATAGCTACTAAACATTTAATAAGTGGCTCTCTGGGAAAAACAGATGCTATATTCTATCATTTCCTATTTCTATTTTATAAATACCCTTATACTGAATTCATGTAACAAATGTGGCAGAATTAAGAAGGAATAGCCCCTTGTAAAGTAGTCTGAAAGACTTCACCACACCACTGGCTGTATCATCACTCAGAAAAGAAAAGTGATTTTTTTTTTCATAAGCAGCTTCGAAACAAATACAGGGATAGCATCTTTGGCTAGAACAAGTTAATAATATCTTGAAAAAGTAAAAGAAGGCTTTTGCATGAAAGTCTAAAGAATATATAAATAATAAGAAACTTTCAAAAACTGTCTTTCTAAATGTCATAAGAAACACAGAAATTTATAATTTAAATTTATGGTACAAAGATATATTACAAAATTCAGTACCAGCACAATTTTACAAAAACGAGACTACACACACACACACACACACACACACACACACACACACACATATATACGTATATATTCACAAATAAATATTAAGCTTACTATAATAATTCTTTTCAAGTAATGGGATTATTGGTTATTTGAATT